>JAQHUG010000383.1:67268-85078 GCA_028555095.1 Dicrostonyx torquatus | reverse complement strand
CGTTTATTCTTTAAGAATTTATAACATGTTTATAAAGACTAATTTGAAGTCCTTGTCTATGGTTCTGTTAATTGCATTTCCCAGGTCCTGCTATGGTGGGGTTCTGGAACTTTAGTAGAAACATGTTGTCTTGCTGTTATTGGTTATATTTTTATCCTGGTGGCTTAACATCTGAGTTTGGTATAATTATAATTCTAGATGTTGGTGTCTGTTCTTGCCTTTTAAAGGTGGGTGCTCTGTTCCTTTGTTTCTGTTGCCTTATATTGGGAACTGGCACTCAGGTAATTCGATGGGCTGGGGGTGGGGTTGAAGAGAGCCTCAGGAAAGAGGAAACAGGGATGTGTGCCCTCAGTATCTGCTTGTTCCACTGGGGATGGAGTTAGAGAGGCCCCTGCTGATAGTCTGAAGCAGGACATGTGAGGATGAAGTGTGAAGATCTAAAGAACATTTATGGATATTCCTAACCTATCTGCCTCCATTGCCAGTGTTGCTACAGGCAAGAGTGCCTGTAGAAGCTGGCGGCTGAGCGAAAGTGGTCGTGAGAGAGGCTGTCAGAGTTCTTTACAATCTTGTGAAGTTTGAGGCAAAGAGAAAATTGAGTTGGCAAAACATGGTCTTCTACAGAGCTATAGATGTAACTGGGCATTTGGATATGGAGGAGAGGAGGCAAAATGAAGTTCTCCAGATTGCCTGCATGATTATCTTGTGGAATTCCCTGTATAAGGTTTCTGGGGAAGGTCTGTGGAAGGTGGTGTCTCTGACAAAGGAATGGGATGATGAGGGAGGCTGTATAAGAAAGCTAATTAATGCTACAAAACGAATTCAAAATCCATAGTCATCAGTTACAGGCCAATTAAAAATTGCTGTGACATTCTAAATTAAATAGGGCAGAATGGTTAGTATCAGAAACAAGAACGACGACTGGAGAGAGTAGGGGGCAGAGGAGCCTTTATTTACTGATGATGAAATATCAACTGATATTCAACCTATAGAAATCAACAATAATTCTCCAGAGAGAGAGAGAGAGAGAGAGAGAGAGAATACTTAGCAAATTACACCACAGCTTCACCTCTACTTCTCTTGAGTGTATGTAAGATAAAACACCACAGAGAAACTTGCACATCCATTTATTTTTCCATATTCACCATGACTGCAAGACAAAACCAGAAGTGATATTTTTCCCATCCATACGTGAATGAAGAGAATATGGTACAGTATTGGAGTTTTTATTTCCTAATGATTAAAATGTATCAGTTGCTTAGACTTATCCAAATTATGTTTAAGTTAGCCGGGAAAAATAACTTTTTAAATGTCTAAACAGAATTTTTTTTAACAAACTAGTCCTAGTTTTCAAAAAATGCATAAAATTATATATTTTTTGACAGCAGTGATGTGTGAGGTAGCGTGACAAAAAGGAAAGCGTGAAGTGTTCATTTTAATATTAAAGTAAATTTATTTAATTAGCCATCAGCCAACTCTCATTAGAGAAGTGTGTGAGATTATCCAGGTGTTGTTGTAGGAGGAAAATTTGGAGAAGAGAAATTTCCCCTTCTAGCTAAGCTATTGTTCTGTCCCAACCCTCCAAGGTTACATTAACCTACAGCTGTCAAAAGTGTTGTTATTAAGGCTTAAATAGGCTTAACTGAGTTACTTTCTCAGAAAAGACATGTTATTGAAAACTGGAGCATTCAATCAATGCACCTTTTACTTCTTACTTGAAAGGAGTCTGGAAGTAAAGTAAAATACACAGAAATTCAAAATAATTGCTTTCAGTAAAATGTTAACATTTGATTAATTAATTTAACTGTACGATATCAAATAATAGTTACTTAAAATGCTGAAAATATATAATTAAATGTCATGCAATGAAGATCTCTTTTAAGATATTAAGCCAAAACAGGTTATAGTATAAAATTATCATTTATTAATAAATTTGAATTTCTGGCTATAGTTATACACAGTATGATATACACTAAGAGGGTAAACACTTGTGTACACAAATTTATAAACTCTTCAAATAAGAAAATTTTCAACATATGAGTTAACTTTAAATATGGTATCTTTAAATATAATTTCATTATATATTAATTTCCTATATTACATATAAGAATCAACAAAATTCTAGAGTAAAATTTAATTTGTCTACTATGTAGTGCTACAGACTGTTATAATTTAATTTACAAAAGTTTATAAACATATGGATATCATCTTACATAGGTTCGATATATTGTGTCTAAATCTTTTAAATGAGCTTAAAATGTACATTTTCTAAAAGTATGCATCATGTCATATATTACAACATCATATTTTATTATTTGGAATATCTTTATATCATTTTACACTTTCAGTGTCAATTCTTCCTTTTCTCTCCTTTGAGATTATTTAAAATATTTTCAAAATATGAACATATTAGCATACACAAATTTAGCATTAGAATTAAATATTAAAATCTAGTCTATTATCCTACTGTCTCTAGTATTTTATACATAATGTATATTTATATTGAATTTTCAGACTATGTTATTATCCATTTTATGTGGACTTCTTCATTAAACATTTACATAATATGCTACAATTTGACATATCAAAATAATAGCAATTATGTTTCTGTGATTTTTTAATTTTTTTTTTATTTTTAGATTATTACATAGTTACTTCATCTCTCCCTTCCCTTTCCTTCCATCAAGCATTCCCAATATACCCTTTCTTCCTCACTTTCAAATTCATGGCTTCTTCTTTCTTTATAACATTTCTATTTTCACTTCCTATTCAAAGAATGTACTGCTGGGTAGATAAAATATTCAGGAATTACACAAATAGTATGTGATATAAATTCCTATTCTTTAAAACTCCTATGGATTTGAGAAATTATGCAGTGAAAGTGAGCTATTAAAGACATAATTTAATCCTTGAACATGATCTTTCTGAACAAGTTACGTGATATGAGAAAAAATGATTTAAGCATATGACTCATTTAGAGAAACATAAAGAAAAAGGTGGAGTGACCATAAACTTCTCAACAAGACATGTGTCTTATGTAGCTCACATGAACACCTGTTAGCAAGACCCTGAATGTCTGCCATGTTATCTTTGAAAGCCTCAAGAACAAATGTGAGGTACATCAGAAAGCTCAGAATGTACAAATGACACACAAAATCATTGTCCACTGAATTCTGAAGTAAAACAAGCACAGTTGAAGTTGACCGCAGGATCATTCTTTATTATTTTGTTTTACTACAATAGAAATATATCATTTAACAGTTAACTGTTCACTCTACAGGTCAAGTGGTTGATACTGAAGACTTGGCTTCAAACTGATTTCAGCCTCTGAGCCTCTCTGTTCTGAGAGGAGAACATTTCCTTCCTCTGACTTTCACAGCACTTGTGACAGAGCCATTTATGTTTCTCAAAAATCCCTTGTGTACTTTCAGGTACTCTCTTTAAGAGCTCACCCTGTGTATTGCTTTGGTGACTCAGGTCAGATTGATGAGGTGCATGCCACTCATGCCCATGATTGTCCAGTGGTCTGGAAGTGTTTGCTGTTTGTTTGCTTAGACAATGGTTCACTATTTAGTACAGGCTGACCTTGAACTCAGACTTTGCCTTAACTAGTGTTGAGTGTTGAAATGAAAAATCTTTGTTAGCAGATTCCCTGACTAATAATGGATTGACTTTGAAAAGATTTAGCCAGACACAAAAGAGAGAAATGGTATATATGTGTTGCATTCACTTCCCTAGGAATGTGTTAATAACGGCTAGTCCTAGCTTCTTCCTGGGACAAACTATCCTTATCTTTGGAGAACAAGAAGTATAGCAATCAAGAATCTATGACCATCTGTTGAGTCATTGGATAATGTTTCAGAGCTTCTTCTTCACAACTGAGCCTACTGGGAAGTTGAATGTGTCATCACATTGCAGCCAATAATGATTTTACGTCATAGGAATCCACACTTTCCCATCAGCAGCCATCTTTTCTCTAGTTTAGAGACTGTGTGTCAAAGACACATGCTGGAAATGTGGTGGTAACAATCTAAGGAGGATATCTAGTTGAAGGTGGTTAGCTCATGAAGACATTGCACTTGGAAACAATTCACTCTCACCTATCGGAGTGAATTATTTCTCTTGAGTGCAGCTTGTTACAAAGCAAGTTCAACTATTTTCTCTATTTTCCTTGCTCTATTCCATCTCATATTTTACCACACAATCTTTTCCATTCTTGCTGACAAGAAAGCCATATACCAATTTGGTATATAGGTATTATGTCCTTACCAAATAGAGAACTTGCCATCTCCAGAACTGTAAGAATAATTAACTTGTTTCTTTTGGAAAGTACTTACTTTCAGAACCTATGATATAACAATATGGAAATAATCTAAGGCATTTGTGAGAGAGACAGTTCTGTTCTTGCAATGGTGTCCTTTAAAATATTACTATTATTCAACAAGCCAGAATTATAGAGTATGTTGAACCTTTATATCTTTATATTTTCCAGAGTAAAAAAACTTCCAACTTTAGAATCTAACCTCACTTTAAAAATACATTCACCTTAGGTCCAGATGTTGCTTTGTAGATTTATCCCTCTCATCCCGGCTCGAGAACTCTATATTTAGATGATCTGTGATTGTCTATAATGGTCTACATCTGTTACAAAGTTAAACTTCCTGGAGAGATGAGGCCTACTGTGAGTATAAGGACAAATGTTTAGAATGCACTCAGGGATTATTATGTAGGTAGAATCAATTGGCAGTTGTAAGTTGTGCTTCCAAGATTTGTGAGTGTAATTCTTTTGGTAGTTGGTTAGGTTCTCAGTACCAGACAAGGTTTCTTTCTGGTTGAAAGGTCCTAAGTCCAATCTGAGAGCATTGAACCCTGACAGGAAGAGTGTACCACGACTGTACTCTTGTGTTACAATGCTGTGTTAGTAGTGGCTACAATTCATAAGTGGCATAGCTGAGTAACCGATTAAGACTGCTGGATTTTGTCCTCCTTTGGAGAAACCTATGATGCCTTCTGGTAATATGAAAACTTCAATACATCTCCCACATCTAAGGCTCAGGGAACACCGGGGATGAGGTGGCAGAAGGACTGTAAGAGCCAAAAGTTCAAGGAGCATTTTATAAGATTGTGGTCTCTGAATAATGCAAGATGCTACAATCATATAGTCTCAGAGGAATGACTTATTGGTAAAGCAGGCATGAGTTACATATGTACAATAATGGAAGACATGCCAAAGTGGACCGAGGAGAGCCTATGAAGGTTCAACCCGACACAAAGAACTAAAGTTAGCTATGAAACGCTTAGAGTGCAATAGTCTTACAAGGGGAAGAGCATACATACAGATTACTCAAAATATCACCTTCAACACACACACACGGTAATCTTATACAGCAAAGGCAGAATTTTTATTACATATGTATTATACATTTATATGTAGTATTATATAAACTAAGCATTATGTATTTAGGAATGTGTTTCACATATATAAGTATGTAATAAAAATTAATGCAAAGGTGTTTGCGTATTTTCAAAAGAGCAAAAAAGTGCATGGCAATATTTTCAGGGAGGAAATAGAAAGTTCAAATGTTATTATTATATAGTCAGCTCCAAAAAGAAGAAATAATTTTTAAAAGATTTTTGTAAAATGACATGATTTAATTTATTAATTAGTCACTGTAATCACTAATCATAAACCCTTCCTAGTATTTTAGGTAAGACCAACTGTAAATGTTTTGTTACAAGCTTTAAAAGTAGCCTTTGGGCTGCAGAGATGGCTCATAAGTTATTAATATTGTAGATAACTCAACTTCAGCTTCTTTCACCCATTTATTGCCTCACAACAACAGGGTATCCAAGGGTCATTTTTCATCTTTACAGCAAACTCAAACACAGTACACAGTAATGCATGCAGGTAAACGTTAATACACAGAAAAAAATCTCAATATCCTATAAATATATAAAAATATGACATCTTATAAATGTAGCCATTTTTGTTATTGGTTTTGAACATTTTAAGTATTGCAAATTTCTCTCTGGTACTCATTATACATTCTTTGTGGTAGGATAAAAACCTCGTTTAAGGTGTGCAACAGAAAGGCATTAAATTTTGACTTACAGATATGACTGATAGATTTTTTTCTTCCTTGTTAGTGTGTTGGTGTGTTTTACTTGAGACACACGTTCATTTTGTGTACCAAACTGGCATAAAACTCAAAATGTAGCTTAGTCTGCACACTTGCCTATACTTTCCGAGTATAGAATTACAACTTTGAGTCACCATACCCAGCTGAGATTATATCAATCACTTTTTACCTATTAGAAAGCCTTGTGAGTAGTAGGTAAACTTTTGTACTTACAGTACCCAGAAAGAGCTATAATGTGCACCTTTTTTGAGGGAGAATGCCTCAGACTCACTGAAGAAGAAGGAATGTTATGGGAGTGACTTTGCAGCTGCATAGCATCAAATAGTTAAGTTGACTAAGGTCATCCATAATGACTTTTTAAAACTCTTCTCTCATACATTACATCTTGACCACAGTTTCCTTTCCCTCAGTTCCTTCCACTCCACCCCCGGAATCCTCTCTCCCAAAGATCCATTACTCTATTTCCTTTCAGAAAATGGCAGACCCGTATTATGAGGGCCTGCTCATTGGGGTTTATGTCCTGCCTGGTTCCCACAGCAGGTAAGCCCCAAAGAAAATCTCACAGAGAGTCTACATTAGGTTTAAACTGATTGGCCCATTAGTTCAGGCTTCTAATTAGCTCTTGTAGTTTATATTAAACCATTATTCTTATCTATGTTAGCCACATGGCTCAATATCTTTTTCAGTGAGCAGGTAACATCCTGCTTCTTCGATGGTCTAGGCATGACTGCGGAAGAATGGGTTTCCTCCTTCCCAGAATTCTCCTCTTCTCATTGCACCACCTCTACTTCCTGTCTGGTTGTCCCACCTATACTTCCTGCCTGGCCAATCAGCGTTTATTTAAAACATGATTGAGAGAATACAGACAATTCTCCCACACCACAGACCTACCAAGGACATGAATTAAACAGGATACAACAAGATACATGTTTACTAGGCACCAACTCTCTTAAAAGGGTTCAGCAAGGTGACTCATGTAAAAGGAAAAAAGGTCTCTGTGACTTGTGTGATATTTGATACACAGCCTGTTCTATAACAGAGCTGTGTTTCATTCTCAGAGGGATCTCTGCTGTGTTTCATTGGTGTAGAGACAGACCGAGAGGAGCAGTTAGTGGATAGCCCGCATTAACATTAGTTTACTTCAACAGTAAAGAGCTGGCAAGGCTGTGCTATGGGTGGGACTTGAATATGTAATTCCAAGAACTCAGTATACTTTTCAAATGAAAAGGTTCCTTGTGGAATATTAAAACCTCCAAAATGTTTTCCTAGTCACATCTAATATTAGTTTTTGTTATGCATGTGGCCATTACCACAGGTTTTATGATCTAGCCAAACATCCCACAGTATTTAATATTTAATGTCAAAGAATACACAAATAATATTTGGAACACTTCTGATGTTACATTCTATACTTGTAAATATATATATATATATATATATATATAGATATAGATATAGATAGATAGATATATAGATAGATAGATATTGTAAAATGTGCTTAAAATGGAAAAGAAATTATTCACAGATGATAATTTTATTCAATATATATTATAGAAGCCACTAAATTCTTCACAAAAATGAGGAATCTCAAGAAATTTAAGTCATGCTTAATTTGGAAAATAACAAGTCACATTCATACCTGGGTGTTTATTTGTACTCACTTAGTCAATTCGTATTTAATTTTAAAAGTCGATATGTCTACAATCCCAGAAGAAAAAGTGAGGTATGATAGGAGAAAGTGACATTGGTATAAAATGATGGGCATGTGTTTATTACTAACAAAACTATTCCATGTAACAAAAGTCTTTATATCCCCAGTCTGTGTCCAATATAAATCTATCTTCTCAGAAGGCATGCAACAATGGTAATTAACAGGCTAGACGGGTCCACTATTTATTTTCAAACACAGTGTTCACAACCTGACATTTAGTGTCTGATCACCTTGCAGGAAGGCTTTGGCTTCTTCTGATCTTGTTTGCTCTGTATCGATTAGCAAGTTAGAGAAGCAGAACTTCTGTGTCACTTCTCTGCAAAACGTCCGCATGACAATGGAGCATATCATAAATCAATTGTACCAGAAGAGATGCTCACAAGGGAAATCAATATCAGGACAGAATGTGCCCAGAGCAGGAACCCAATGACCTAATCCTTTGTTTGCTGTACTTTGGAATCTCAGGCCTTCCAAACTGTGTTTAATAATATGAAAGGGTGAATACATTTGTTTTCTTAAGTACACATATATAATTATATTTAGTATATAAAAGATACGTGAATAGAAAAGATGCTTTCTAAGGAAAAATAAATCATCCTGAAATTTTAGTTACAATTCAAGATCAATAGTATCCCTGGACAGAAGTTCTATTAAATTAAATCTGGTTATTAAATACCCTGTGGCTTACTAATATACATAGTATGGAATTTTTAACCCAGCAACTATCCTGAATCTTCTCCAATTTGGTATGTAGAAGTTCCATTATTACTATCACTTATTAATTGATTAGAGAATTTTCAGTGTATCATGGACAAAAACATTACAGCTCGGCCTCTCCGAGAAAATTTTGGTCATAATCACTGTAATGATTAAGACAAACATTGGTTTAATTCTGAATCTACACGAAGATATGACCAAAAATCTACAAAATATTTAATAACAACAGAAAAATATTGTGCCCATTTTAATAAGATTTTCATAGAAAATGGTTAGTCACTGACATAATTAAAGAGATTTTCAAAAATCCATGATTATCCTCAGTAATTCATAATTCAAGGACATGACATTTTATCTCATTAAAAGGAATTTCATTAAAAAATAGTATGATTGACTTGAGCCTAAAAGAACTAATGATGACATTTAAAATAGGAAGGTTTATTATATTCCTAGAGTGGTTCTTTACCTGCAGCTGCTAATGCTTTATTTCTCAACTCCAGTTAGTTCTCAGTTTGGATATTATTGTTTGAATAATTATTGTAGCTAATGTCACAATGTGTGTGAGTCCTAGAATGTTTACTGGAGAAAAGGCAAACTATACAATGTTTATGATATAAAGTCCATATAAACTATATTTAAAGTTAAATTGGAGAAGAAAATACTGTAAAACTCACAGTAGTCTTCAAATGTCATTCTCTTTTAAGAATTTTAAACAGAATTTATATAAAATGAAATTGTTCTAATATTGGCAGACTATACGTAATTTTGAAAATATGTTTTACAAACTTGAAAGTGCATGTATATTTCCCAAACTCTTTTGTCCTGTTCCAAACCTTTATTTATGTGTGTTTACATTGGAGTACTCCATTTACATAACAGAATAATGCTCAAATGTGAAAGATGTTAAAATTATAACATTTTTAGGTAAATAGATGGGGCTAAACCAATCATTATGAGTAAGACAAGTATCATACAGTATCACTAAAATAAGCCAAATGTTACATGTATGTTTTTACATGGGGACATTTCAAGATTTCAATATGGGCAGTACTTTACTGATAACCACAGGGGTTAGATACACAGAATGGAACCACAGCGAGAAATTACCCAGGGAAGAGAAATAACAGAATACACTGTTATGGGGGAGATAAAGGGAAAAGTCGAGTATGAGGACTAAGTAAGATGGGGAATAGATGAGAAGGGTAAATAGGGAATCGAGGGAGTGAAAATAAACAAAGGTCTTTTGAAAAATAAACCTTACAGAATCCACTCCTCTTGAATCTTCTTAAAATATATGCGCATAAAAAGAATTTTAAATGATGTTACATACTTAGGGAAACAGAGTGGCAATTAGACATTATTTTGCCACCAGACAAAACTTGCAGTACCAGGAAGGGATTGCCTCTTCTTGAATTGCTGGGCAAAGTGGCCCCATGGATGTTACTCCAAAAACGTTACAGGATTTGATAAAACTGTTCTAACCTGATGGGAATCTCTGTTGTTGAGAAAAGTACTAATACCATCGAATATGGAGAAACGTACCTGGTGTGCAACTAGAAGACTCACTCTTATTGACTAGTGCACATGGTGCTGGACCTTATTTTGCACACTACTAAAGGAGAAAGGCAATTTTCAATATCACCTAGCTACAGATTCAGCTACCTACAACAGAAACCTTCCTGTAAGACACTCTGCTGCAATAGTGTCAAAGATGTTATGGGAGTAAACAACACTTTTTAAATATTGAAATTAAGGCCCACTTTGTGGCATGGAAACTATACATGACATTATTAAAGTGGCCAAAAATTGAATTCTGGTTGGGTCATGAGTCTGGGGAAAACCTTTAGTCTGTGGATTATTGATTAATATTAATCATAATGGCATGTTGCTATGCCTTTTCCTACGTGCATTGCATTGGTTCAAATCTCATAAAAGAAGCTTCTTGTTGTACTAGTTGGGAATTGATACAGAAACCCACAACTACACATTATGCACAAAGTGAGAGGCTTTGGAACACTAGTCATATGTGGGATGGTTTCATAAAGCTACAGACAACTCCTCAAGGAGAAGGTAGAGTCAATCTTAAAGAAGTTGAGAAATGACAAAATAATGATTAAAACATATTGCATACAATTACAGGTGATTGAGGTGAAAGGAGGATAAGAAAGAATAAATATTAAATATGGTGGAAGATTGCATGGCAAATTAGAAGAGGGTATAGGAGGTGGAATAACTAACACTTAAGACATCTGAAAAAGCTATATGGAAATATTATTGTAGATACATCCTAAAATATATACAGATGAATATATATGTATGTTTAATGTCTCTGTATATGACATTAAATGGTGTAAAAATGCCCAATATTGAGGCTCAGTCACCATAACAAATATTTTATTCCACACACATAACACATTTCTTGATTCCCCACACAAAGAAGATATATAAATCAAAATGAGGACTAGAAAGCATACCCAGGAATGAACACATTTTTTTTTTTATTTTGGCAAAAGCTATGGTATGGTGAGAAAAAGGAAAAGGAGGTGGTGCACATATTTAATCCTAGCACTTTGGACACAGAGTGTGAATGTCTGTCAGGTGGAAGCCAGTCTGGTCATGATAAGAAGTTCCATGCAGCTGGGGATACATAGTGAGTCACTGTATCAGCAAAGAAAAAGGGAATGACCTCATTGTCAGTAGACAACCAAGAGTGTCAATTAAATCCAGGGATGAAATAGAAGGAATTTGTTTGTTTTGGTGTGTTCAAGGATATTTGGAATTTCAAAATGATGAAATTAAACTCACTAGCAACTTGAAGATTATTATACTGTTTTATATACTAATTAAAACTATTTTATCTCATTCAAATATTTTGCCGAATGCATGAATATTTAAAATTTTTGTATTAAAATTATTAAGTAATTATTTAAATTATTAATAGAATTTCAGGGAAGAAATTAATTTTTGCATAATGTATAACTAAATGAACTTGAATAATTTTGCAAAAGTGTTAATTATGCATCATAATTTGAATCCTTGGTTCTATTTACAGTATCTACTACTATAATATTTAAAAGAAGTTAATAAAAGTGAAGAAGACTTTTCCCATTCTGATATATTTCTTTCATTCATATCTGTAAAATAATACAAATATTTGCTTGGAAAGAAGGAAAGAAAAACGTTAGAGGCTTGAGAAGTTTGAGGCCCAGGTCTTCCCTAGGGTAACCTTTAGTTAGCACCTACAGCATGCTGCACCAGTAGACCACTCCAGGAAGGATTTCATTTATTTTCACTGGCTATGTACAGATGTATTTTAAACACATAATGAAGATGTAGCAATCTCTTCTAGTCCTTTCTTCTTTAATCTATCAAAACTATGTCAAAAAATCACGAGCACACGCTATTTCGAATATCTGTTTCGTTCGTTTATTTTTGCTTTTGTTTTTAACACAAGCAATAGAGCAACCAAACAGACAGCAAAATAAGCTCAGGAAAAGTAAAAAGGAATAAGTGTTAGAAGCACAATTTTGACTCTCATAAAAACATAAGCTAATCATCAAACTCTATTTATACTTTTAGAAATTATTATTATTATAATTATATTATTATTATAATTATTATCTATAATTCATATTTGTCCCCAAATGTCACAAGTAGAAAATGGGCCTAAGAATAGACTCATATATTATACAAATCATTCCTCTGAACAATAAATCATGTGACTTCTTAGTATGTCTGTGTTGAAAAATTCAGAAACATGCTCATCATGCCAGAGATGTAGACCGACGTTTAGGAAGCTGTAGCATGGAGTTACTTTAAAAGTATTTTGGTTGATTTTGCTTGAAGTTTGGACCATTACATCCACCATGCATTCGAACATTCTACCGCTGTCCTAAATTTTTCTGGCATTCATTTGTCACACTGACAGAAACCAGCTTAAAATTTAAATCCACATCCCTCCTGAATCCTGTAAAAGAGTTTGGAGGCCAGAGCACGTGCGGTGACTGATGGGGCTCCCGTCAGGTGCCAGGAGAGTCAGAAGATTTGCTCAACAAGTACTTTAACAAGATCAACAGTGGGGCAGATTACAGAAAAACAAATGGCTTATCGCACCGAGGCTTCAGACACATTCTTCATATTTGTCCCCAAATGTCACAAGTAGAAAATGGGCTTAAGAATAGACTTATATTTAATTCTCTCCTAACCCATCTCGTTTAATATTTTAAAAAAAGAGCACACAATAGAAACAGAGAAAAGCGAATAATTCCTAATAGTACTGTCTAATTTAGACAAACTGTCAATATTAAGTATGTAGATTCATTGAATTAATTTTGTAAACTTTACTTATAAAATGTATTCATCATTATGACTCAATTTTTTATTTATTTTAAGTTTGAACATTCAGACTATTTCCTATTACAATTTCTCTAAAGAAGGGTGCATGCTCTCTGAGCTCTGAAAAATTACTTCATGTACTTGTCTCAACACAAGCAATAATTAAAAGCAGGGACATTTTAATGACTAATATTTTCTCTAATTTCTCGTTAATCTTCATCAGTAATATCAAAAATATGAGACTAAAATCCATCTGTATTATGATGACCTGACCACTCCAGATACAATGAGTTTGCATGCTATCTCCTCCTCAGAGCAGAACGATGGTTAGACAGTTTCAATCATATTATTTATTCATTTTATATCGTTTTGGGAGATTATTGTTTAAGAGATTAAAATTTATTGATTTGACTGTCTCAAGTATGCAATAACATCTATAAAATTTAAACTTACAATGTAGTTAATGTGTCTAATAGATTATGTTTACCTATTAAAGGACATGGTCAACATGCAAAGAAGGAAAGACCTGTTTTATTGAAATTTCTATAAACTTCCAACATAATATTCAGAAATTTACTATGAAATACTAGCAGCAGAGTTTGAAAGATACTTTAGGAAAATTAATATAATTGTTTTAACTCAAGTACAATTTACTAGATAGAAAACTGTCAATTTGAGATTATGATTACTCTTCAGTTTTGATATATTATTTACATTATCTAGAAGAATATAAAAGCTGTGAGCACTGAGGATCATAATTCCTGGGGAATTTTGTTACAAGAAGGTGAATCTGTAAAAGTCTATGCTCATATCAGATTATAACCCATGTGTTACACAAAAGAAAAAAACAGAAAATTATTACTTTAGGTATTTGGAGGGAAATAAAGCTTAAGATTTTCAACCCAGCATTAATATTTGAAGAGCATTTTTTATCCACCCTTAACATATATTAAAATTCCACACTATCAAATTCATTTAAGTAGCACAAGATAAAAGCCTGATTCAATGACCAGGAATACACAGATGATTCACTGAGTTACCCAAAGGGATTGGAGCTGAACTATGTGAAATTTGATTGCTGAGACCTGTTCTGGGGCCTCCACTGAGACACACCCAGAATGTCTTACAAAGATTTCAAAAACAAAATGACTGGGAAGCTTTGCTGCCATTTTTGACATTTGTGTTTTTAAAACAATTGCAAAGCTAAAAATATGTAAAAACCTAACAAGGAAATCATACCACACTTGCCCATAACATTTAGTGACATGAGTAAAAATATAGTTTCATTAAGTGACTAAGACCAGGGTAAACTAATAGTTCTAAGAGAAAGAACATGAATATGATTTGCTTTGCCATGAATATGGTCAATTCAGACCCGTATACTATTGAGACTCTTCAGAGAGTTTTAGAGATCTACTTGGCTATCCTAATGAACCCAACTAGTAAATTTTAAGGACCCCACTCCCTTCACATTCTAAATGTCATTTCAATTTTAATATAATTAATCATTTTGCCATATCCTTAGAACTTTAGTTTTCATGATTCTGGCATGTCATTATTTCCATTGTGTTAATTTTTTAGAAATCATTCATTTCCCCAAATATTTTTCATTTCTGAAGCTTTGAGATTTTTGTCTTGATTTCTACAATGTCTCACCAGTATGTGAAACTACATTTATGCTATTAAAATATTTTTAAAATATACATTTTATTAACCTGGTGTTTATACTTATTATTACTTTAACACTCACATATATCCAAACATAAAAACTGAAATATTTTCATAAATAAACATAATATTTATCTTAATTACTGTTCTGTTGCTGTGAAGAGACACCACCACATCTGCAAAGTAAAAAAAAAAAAAGCATTTAATTGGGTGCTTGCTTATAGTTTCAGAGTGTTCGTCCACAACTATGGCGGAGATCATGGCATCAAATAAACTGGCTTGACTATTGGAACAGTAGGTAAAAGCTTACATGTTTTCAGCAAGTTGAAGATAAAGAAAGAAATACTGAGCTGGTCTGGAATTTTGAAATGTCACCCTGCCACCTTTAATATACCTCCTCCAACAATGTCACACTTCCTGTTGTTTCCCAGAGAAGTTCTAACAGTTAGGGGCCAAGGTTCAAATCCATGAGGATATAATCACACAAACCACAGGATACATATTTTTGCTCATAATTTTGATGATTTCCATTCATGAGGAAAAATCCCTTTGACACTTAGACAAATACATATGGACTAGTATATCAGGACTGGTGAATGTGGTGACATCAGAAAGAAAAGTCATTTATAATTGAGAATTCAGTATCTGTCATGGCTGCAGGTAGGAAATTAAGATGTTTTAAAATATTCAGTTTGTATATTTGCTTTTTCCTTGACATTACTTTCTCCGACAACATACTATTTCTGTATTTAAAGTTTTCTTATATTGGGGGATTTTTAATAAGAGAGTAAAAGATTTGTTTGAATTTTTTTGGTCTTCAATACATCAATTAAAAGTGCCAATGTTTTATTGCTGAACAATGTTTTATTGAGAAGATAACACTTTTCTGTATCATCTTATCCTAGTGAAAATAGGTTCTTATACCACAATACACCTTATTCTCTCCACATCCCCCCACCCCACCCACACACTCATCTTCCCTCTCCTCCAGATGCATTCCCCCTCCATCTCCATCAGGAAATGAAACAGCCCCCAAAAAACAATATCCAAACATACCGAAGAACTTTATACTAATGGCCTTCAATGGCCAGCAAATTGAGGGCTATTAATTTAAAGCAAATATTTTAAAGAGAATTTTATATATTAATTTATTACTTAACATATCCCAAAGTATGACATTTGAGTATCAGTATTTGCCACATTATTTTTATTTTTGGGGGGTTAGGGGTTTCAGAGCATAGGTCTATGGTATCTAAGTTTAACAATGATGTCTTCTTATCCATGCCATGAATGTGACAAATTGAAATATGATCTATAAGAAAGGCAAAGAATCCTACAGCATACTCATTTACTATTTTCTAATGACATTGAACACTACGACATCTATAGTGGAAGAGTATTCGAGATACTCACCTAGAGAAACATCATCCAGCTGCAACCCAAGAAGAATGTCTCTTATTTCAGAAAACAAAACAAAACGAAGAAGGAAATTTCATATGGTCTCCAAAGAGATAATTGTCTAATGTAGCATTAGATTTCATAATTCTAGAATCTCTTAACTCTGACATGTTAACTTCATCTTTAGTCTTATACTCACTTTGTAAATCTGTAGACCACAGGGACATTTTATATCTTTTCTTATTAGTTAAAATTTGTCTTTATGGCGTCTTTGTTAATAGATACCTTTACGAGTGGAGCCAGGAATATATAATAAACATATGTGTAAATTTGAGTACATATATCACTGTATATATTCATTGTATATATTTGCATTCCATGTGTTCATAAATGTACATTGCATGTGTGTATGCATATATAGATGCATACACATATAAGTTCTTCTGTATTATGAATGTATGTGTGTGCCTAGACATATATGTGCACAGACACATTGTTTCCTATTAACTATTTTACACACTGGGTTGTTTTGTAGTTTTGATTTAATGGTTGTAGAAGACCTGTACAAAAATTAAAAGTTATTGGCCTTGAAGAAAAACATCCGCATAGCATATAGCTAATTAGAATAATTAAGGAAGTAGATGAGAGGTTTCTTTGCCTAAACAATAGGAAAATAAAAGTAAATCTATTTTGAAAAAAAGATACAAACACCTATTTCTATTTAATGTTTTGTGGTCTTCTTTAATTTAGTGGCTTCTAGTCCATTGACAAAGACAAAATGAGCTAAACAAAATAAGTTATGAAAATGAGTGAGGAACGGAAGAGGAAAGAAACAGGAAGATAGACCATAGATATAAGGATAGACCAGAGACTACATTCATTCTGTTTGTGGCGGTACTTTCTACCTAGTTGTTCGCAAAGGAGAAGTGGAAGATTGATTCTAGAGAGCCCCAAACAGAGAGCACTCCATGACCGAGGGCAGCAAAGGGCATGCAGAGGAGAAATTGTAGACAGATGTGCATATGTCCTGATGTTTTAAACATGATGACACTTGATCAGAGGACAGTGCTGCTCTGTTTCCAATCAGCGCAGAGTTGTTTGGAGTCTCTTTTGTTAACCTTGACATTAAAAGAAAATGTGCTGATGCAGAGACAATAAATAATATTCTCTACCTTTCGTAGATCGGCATAGTAGTTTGTGGCAGTATGTGCTTGCCCTAGGCTGGAGAAAATTGTTACATCAAATATGACATTTCTACTCATAACTGAATTTCTAATGAAATAATTTATATTGAACAATATATGAATCGCATCTGCATGCTACTGCCAGAAGTCAATGATTTTTCCACACCGTATTTGCTATTACAAACCACACTCTGTGTTGCTTATTCCATGCAGCATCATATTGTTTTAAGAGAACTTCTTAGTCATGAATACAAAGTTTACTGTTTGTGTTTAATAATCTCAGAAGAGATTCATTATAGTTACCCTTAAAGCATCATTAAAATTTTTCATAGAATTAAAGCCATCTGGACAATGCAATTTTGACTAAATTATCATTATCTTGCCAGTTAATGGTCTATAACTATAAATTCTCCAACTTCACCAAACACTCCAGAAGGAAATACTATTACCTAAATAAACAGGAAATGCAATGTAAGCAACTTCCAAAACTCTAGAATTCACAACGACATTTTACTGTCACCTAAAGGTCTTCTGTACAATAACAGCATCCATTTTCAGTCTACAGGCCAATAGTATATAGCAGACTTTTCCATGAAGCAAGAAATTTAAAGACAATTCTGCCTATATTGGCAGTTTTTCTGTCACTTTCTTCTGTGT
>JAQHUG010000382.1:1678049-1689133 GCA_028555095.1 Dicrostonyx torquatus | reverse complement strand
ATCTGTAATGAGGTCTGGTGCCCTCTTCTGGCCTGCAGACATACACACAAACAGAATATTGTATACATAATAAATAAATAAATATTTTTTTGAAAAAAAAAAAGAACCTTCAAGAATCTTTAAAAAAAAAAAAGGTTTGAGTTGCACCCAGGGTCCTCTGACCTTGCATGTACAAATAAATGCATGCTCCTGCATACAGACGTGTGCACGCGAGCACACACAGAGACACACACAGACACAATCATCTCTCTATCCTCTCCCTAGTTTTCCATCTCATATACATATACATATGATAGCTAACTGAAACAATTAAAAATAGATATTTTAAAACAAAAGATAGCAATAAAGCTTGACTAGAGCTGGCAATAACTACTTTGATTGGACACAAGAAGAACAAACAAATCCGTGAGACCTCAGGAAATCACACTGTGGTGCTTGAAATAAACTCAGCAACGAACTGCAAAGGGCAAGTCGTTAAACAGAAAAAGTACTTGAAATTCACATATCTGGTATGGACCAAGATCTAGGATATATAAAGACAACATTTATAAAGAAAACTTTGTAAGTATTTCAAAATTGAAAAATCTTTTAAATGGCATTTCTCCAACAAGGATACGCAAGTTAGCAACACAATCATGAACAAAACTTGTAATCCACCATCATCTTGTTAGTTATTACAGACATGAACTTTACATCACTGTAAGGGCAACTTTTTCAGCACACTGACAGAGAACAGTGTTGGCAAGGATGGAGGGAAGTGACCCCTGTCCTGCTGGTGCGGGCAGTAGGGAAAGCAGCAGCTATGGTCAGCAACTTCCATAGTCAAAGCAGGGGACCATAAGACTCAGCAACTTCACCCACAAATGCTCATTCGAGAGAAAGGAAAATACGCAGACCTATCTGCAAACACGTAAATGTGCTCCATAGCAGGATGATTGCTGCATGGGGTAGAGACAACGCATGGCGGACCTCCACACCCCGTGGTCAGCGACAGTAGTAACAGCCGACGCTGAACACTGCTACGGCTGGAAGGGACCTTGACGGGAGCCAGACCTTATTGTGAGAGTCCATCCCTCTGCAATGTCCGGAACAGGTAAGTGTATAGGAAGAAATGTCAAAGTAGTTTCCCAAGGCTGAGGAAGGAAGTGCGTAGAGATGGCTACCAAGACTGAAGTTTCTTTTCAGGGTGACAGAAATGCTCTAAAGTTGAATTTCAAAGGACATTAACTGTGGCTCAATAGATCTATTCCAAAATACTGACTATGCTCTGTAAAGTTTCAGGACATAAGCAGACACTCTTAATAGAAAAAGGTGAGTTTGGTCCAAACACTCAGTCTGCAATGGTCTTACAAATAGTCGTTTCATTGCGTGAAGCGCTGAGCAAAAATTTTTTTCCAAATAAAAAGAAAGAAAGAAAAGAAAAAGAAAAGTGAGCTTTAGTCTTTAAACTCACCTCATATCTCATTACCAGTTTTTGAATTTCCATGAGAACTACATTCTCCAATTTTATGTCCACTTTTTGCCATTTTCAAGAGTTTCTTATTTCTATAAGAATGTAACATATAGTATATTTTATCAGCACAGACTTAATAGTTGCTTAAGCATATTCTAACCATATAAAATAAATTACGACCTAAATTTAATCTAGCTTTTAAAAAAATATTTATTTATTTATTATGTATACAATATGCTGTCTGTGTGTATGTCTACAGTCCAGAAGAGGGAACCAGACCTCATTACAGATGGTTGTGAGCCACCATGTGGTTGCTGGGAATTGAACTCAGGACCTTTGAAAGAACAGACAGTGCTCTTAACCACTGAGCCATTTCTCCAGCCCTTAATTTAGTTTTTCTTTAAAGCATTTTTTTTAATTATCTTAGGTAAAGAGTATAAAGACAATTAATGTAATATATATAGCAGTCAAATAACTGACTATATATATATATATATCACACACCAAAGATGGTGTTGTTTTCAAAATGCTGGAGAATATTATGTTTCATGACATTTCATGTTATAAAAACATTCAAGGCTAAGTGTGATGACGCACACTTGAGATTGCCGTATTTGAGGAACTGGGACAATAGAATCGTGGGCTATAAAATGAGATCCCGCCTCAACAAGAAAAGAAAGAAGACTCAGGTTGTGTCACTTTCTAAAGTAAAACTTAAATGCAATTATATTGTTATTTCACCCGTGTGTGTGTGTCAAGATGTGACTCAGTTTGTTGTGTCTGGCAGTAAGCCCCTCTAAGCGTTGAGCCATCTTGTAGACTTAGAAACAGTTCTTCTCCAAAAAGCATAAATAGAATGAATTTATGTTTAGATTTTATTTCACATATAGCAAATATGAATGGTTGACAATATTTGAAATACTAAAATCTTACCTAGTTATCTCCTTTTCTAGTTCACCATTTTTCTTCTTCTGATGATACAAATCATATTCTAAAGATTGCTTTAATTTGGTAAGTTCTTTGATCGATTTTTCGTCTTCCATCTTCAAGAAATCATACAAAATAGCATTAAAACCCTGGAGATTTATTCTTCTAATTTAAAACTATGATGAAGCTGGGTGGTGGTGGTGCATGCCTTTAATCCCAGCACTGGAAAGCAGAGGCAGGTGGATCTCTGTGAATTCAAGACCAGACTGGTCTACAGCGGGAGTTACAGGACAGGCTCCAAAGGTGCAGAGAAACCCTGTCTCTAAAAACAAACAAACAAACAAATGAAACTATGATGAATGTGTGTAGAAAAAAATTTAATAATTGTGATAAACCTAACACAACCAAGGAAAAATGTAAAATAAGTGATTTTTTTTCTTATTTATCAACAGAGTTATTTTTCAAATGTGTTTATTATTATGTGTACGGATGTTTTGAAAGCATGTTTGTCTGTGCACAGTGTGTGCAGTTCCCATGAAGGCCACAAGAGGGTACTAGATTCCCAGAGACTGGATTTATCAAGCCCTAGTCCTTGGGAAGAGCAGTCAGTACTCTTAACTACTGAGCTCTCTCTCCGGCCCCCTACTTAATTAGTTTAATTAAAACTTTATTATAAAGAACTTTCAAGTAAAACAAACACAGCGAAATTAGCCAGGCCCAAAGAGTGCACATCGCAGGAAATTTGAAAAAAACAGTTTCTATTGCAAGTCTGAAAACAGAGGAAATGACAATACCGTCACTGGGTAGCTTCGCATGCAGTCATTAGAAGACTGTGGGTTTCCACATGGGCAGAAGTGTCTGGGAGGACAAGTGCTTACCATGCAAGGGCTCTCGAGAGAAAACCTTGTTTCAGATGTGTGCAGAGATGTGTCCTGCTCCACTGTGATGGGAACTTCTGTGCGTGATTTATCTAGCCTCCTGCTCCTGTAAAGACTGAAAGGGTGCACACTATAATATGGAGCTCATCTATGCATAAATGTATCCTTGTATTCTGAAACCACCATAAGAATGCACAGAATTCCCCCATTAAACAGAATCTTAACACTCAAAGGTGTGTAGAAGCATGCCTGCCATGCATACAGTTATAGCTTTCAAATCATTCTAAAGGATTACTCGTAATTTTAGGAAAATTCTGAGGTAACAAATACTCCAATCACTATCAGAAGTAGAGACAAGGCTATCAAAGACTTGTGGTTTCACAGGTAAAAATGCTGCCCTCTGGGAGGATCCTTAAGGCTGGAACAGAGATATTTTAATTCAAAAGGCAGTAACATGGGATTATGGATATGCTAACGTATACGGTCATAATAGCAAATTCACTAATAATATTATATTGTACTCTCTTAACTGTTTCTGAGTAAGATGACAAAGATTTTTCTGGATGCTTGCAGTTATTAAACAACTTTAGGAGGTTAATAGAAAATCTCCTCATGGACATTTCTAAACATTTGGTTTTAAGACTTTGTCCAGAATATGGGTGAAATGAAGCACTGGACGATGGACAATAGTGCATGTAACACCAAAGGGAACAGTCGAGGAAAGCTAGTTTAGGAAGCTCCAGACCGTGTACAAGGAAAGTAGCTAGCCCTAGGGTTTCCTTACAGCACCCAGACTTTTACTGTTTCTATTTATTGGCTAGCTGACGAGCAAAGGTATTGCAAACAACCACGTGAGAATATTAATGAAGAAAATCACATGTCTAATCAAAGGCGGGGGATGTAATATATTACATTGGAACATCGTTTTGAAGGCCAGTCTTGTACTATCTAAAGTTTCTCCAAAACTATTTTGGCTAGCTCGCTTTTGCACCCACCAATCTCATGCCTATTTCACTGTACGTTCTGTCCTACAGGAAAGCTGAGGTTGTTCTATTTTCTGCAATTCTTCGGTTTTACTCACTTGTGTAACAATGCATTGCTAATCCTTAATTCTTCTATACATTGTTGCTCATAACTTTTCTGGGCACTTGTATTTGAGTCTTTTCTGGTTTTCATTTTGGAGGATTCAGACTGCAGACTCTGGATTCTGATTCCTGTTTGATGCATCAGGGAAATGTTGTGCTCACGTAATTCCTCCAAAGTTTCTTGAGTACCTGCCTGTGTCTAAAGCAAATTGAAATGATATATTTAGAGAAAAATATTCAAATATTCACTACAAATTTGACAGGTTTAATTTTGAATAAATTATTCAAAGAGCATTTTTAAACTCTCGTTTAAAATATTTATCATCAGGGACTGGATAGATGACTCAGAGATTAAGATCACTTGCTGCTCTTGCAAAGGACTGGGTTTGGTCCCCAAGACCCACATGGTAACTCACAACCATCCCTAACTCCAGTTGCAGGGGATCCAACGCTTTCTATGGCTTCTGTGGAAACCAGGCATGCGTATGGTACTCATACATACATGCAGGCAAACACTCAAACATAAAAAATAAAAAGTTAAATTTAAAAATATCATTATAAATCATAATAAATCTGAATTTTAACTACTTTTATTCATTTTGTGCATTTCTGTGTATGTGGCTGGGGATTGAAACCATCTTCTTGGGAAAGTAATTATCAGTGAGATAGGTGATGCTCCTGGAATCATTCTTATATAACTGTTCATGTAACTAGTATTCACATACTTGTGAATTCAGTGCATAACTTCTAATAGTGGAGATTCTAAAGACGATTTTATAACTTGAAGCAATGTACACTAGAAATTAAAGAAAAATGTGCTGTGGAGGTAATGTTTACTAGAAGATTCACATCTTTGAAAGAGATTGGCCAGGAAAGAATTATTGATGCATTGCAGCCAAAAGCAAAACTGAGAAAGGAGCTACAGAAAAAGCTGCCAGATATGAAAGAACCAGGATGTGCTGTGTAAACATATGTATTTCTAATGTGTAGAGTTTTCACATGCCAAAATGCCAAATAATGCTAACATAAATGCCTTCTTAGATAAGACCAAATGTCCCATGGAGAACACGAGGTCTAAAGAGTAAGCCGAGGCCATAAATGCAAGGCCCTTTGCTATGCCTTCATAGAGCTTCACAGTTCCTAATTGGTTTTTGAGGTTTCTTTGAATACAGCTTCATTTGCAGCCCACAATGAAGAGTTAATCCAAAATATTTGTGGCATTGGAGAAATGGCCAGCCATGGAGAGTGTATTCTGCTCCTGCAGCAGACCTGGTATACCAGTGTATCCCAATCACCTATGACTTCAGTTCTGAGGATGTGACTCCCTCTTCTGAATGCCAAAGGTGTTAGATTCACTTATGCGTGTGCACGAGCACACACACACACACACACACACACACACACACACACACACCATGAAAACATAAACACAAATACACACAATTTAAAAGATATAGAATCATGTTTAAGAATTTATGAAGGGGAACATGACAGATTAGAAAAGTCAAGTTTGTTGAAGGACAGAGAGGGAGAGCACAAAAGAGGTTTCTTGATGGAGAAAGCCATTATGGGGTTAGAGAGAAACCTGGCACTAGAGAAACTCCAGAAATCCACATGGATGACCCAGCTAAGAATCTAAGCAATAGTGGAGAGGGTGCCTTAACTGCCCTTCTTCTGTAATCAGATTGATGATAACCTTAATTGTCATCATAGAATTTCATCTAGTAACTCGTGGAAGCAGATGCGGAGATCCACAGCTAAGCTCTGGGCTGAGCTCTTAAAGTCCAGTCATAGACAGGGAGGAGCACAAAATAGGAGCAAAGGGGTCAAGACTATGATGGGGGGGATTCCCTTGAAACATCTGAATTTCCTTGAAACCTGAGCTAGTGGGAGCTCACTGACTCCAGACTGACAACTAGGGAATCTGTATAGGACTGAGCTAGGCCCTCTGAATGTGGGTGACAGTTGTGTGGCTTGGGCAGTTAGTGGGATCACTGGCAGTGGAACAAGTATTTATCCCAAGAGCATGAACTGGTTTTTTGGAGCATGGTCCCTATGGAGGGATACTTTGCTTAGCCTAAACAGGTGGGAGAGGGCCTTGGCCCTGCTTTAAGTGATGTGAAGGACTTCAGTGACTCCCCATGCAAGGCCTCACCCTCTCTGAGGAGTGGTTGGAAGTAGGATGGAGGAAGGTGGGGATAGCAGGAGGACATGAGGGAGATGGAACTGGGATTGGATTGTTTTAAAATAAATTACAAAAGTGCCTCTTACAATGACTCAAATCCCAATAAAATCACCAGTTGACTCAAATTCTAAAGAGAAATGTATTCAAAATACCACTTGCTAGTTTCTACTTACATTAAGGGGATGCTAAAACAGAATAAAGGTTGAGGTTGTGCCTTGGGAATCCTGCAGAGCAAAAGCTCAAGGTGGTTAGTGGCCAGCTGCAAACACAGTCTGCCTGTTTCTCAGGAAAGGGAGAACCCTCCATAACAGAGAAATAGGAAATGACTCCAAGGCCAGGGACCAGATTCAGAACTTTCAAACCTCCATGAGTGCCTCCATCAGTGCCTTGTATTCTCCATCCTACTCTGGACTTGGGGTCAGAGGTGAAGGGTTAGGACGGCAGCAGAAAGTTCGTTATATGGGCTATAAATGACTTATTCAAAGGAGGTGTGTTCTCTAGGCCCTGGTCTAATACTATGGTCTAATTACTGCATCCCCATATGGACCCGAGAATGATGGCAAAGAAAAGATTTTAAGTTGTGACTCTCTGGATGGCTTGTCAGAGAAAAGGGGGTACCTTAAATGATCCAGAAACAAGTTGCATGCTGCAGGCAGTGTCCTTTGAAGTCAAATGCAGTAAGTACAGACGTTAGCTTATTGAATGTGGGCACTGTTAGTAACATGTGAAGTAATAGAAAACAAGACATTAGAATAACGGAAGGGGAGTTGCAAGGCTCCCCATGAGAGCAATTTTCCTCATGCAGGGAAATGCACATGGTAGAAGATTCCCTGAATTAAGAACAGTGAGTGAGGGGATTTTTTTTCTTTCAAGATTAAAGACTGGAACCATTTGGTCTAAAAAAAAAAAAAAAGCAGATCTTTTATCTGACTTCAATGATTTGACTTTAAGGGGAAAAAGCAACTTCGAATTTACTGTTGGTTTTTTTTTCAGTGTGGAGAGGGTGGGGCCATGAGCACAAGGCCTGGTGTCTACTAAACAAGTCCCTGATTACTGAGACACATCCTGAGCCTGTTTTAGATATTCTAATAGGTCTTTATTTTCCTTACCTCCAAGAAGAAATAAAGAATTTTAAAATCATTTAAAACAGTTCTTAATAAAACAAACATACTGCTCTTTGAATGAAATGCATGTGGCATAATTCTTTCTGACCCTCCAAGCTCGTTGCTATGGAGAAGAACCCCATGTTTGCATCCTTTCAACATCTACATACAAACAGATCGTGTTAAATTTTCTTTTTTTTTCTTTAATTGTTAAAAGAAAAATTTACATTTACTCCCCTTGTCCCTGGCCCTCCCGCTCCCCCACTACCCCACCGCCCTCCCCCTGCTTCCTTAGAAAGCCAAATTACTCTTTCGAGTAAGGTGTTTCTTTAAAATAAGCTGCCAGGACACAGTGTGATTTTAAGCACTTTATGATGTTGGCCAGTATTCTTAATTTCATCTCATTTTCTTTTGTAATAGTGGAACTGTCCATGAAGAACAGATTATCAATTGTTTTCTTCTGAATACTTTCTATATGTATGTGTGTGTGTGTGTGTGTGTGTATCCTCATGAAAGCTTTGTTCCAAAGAGCATTCTGCAACATTATCAACTGCCACCAAAGTTATCTGTTCTACTAAATCAGCTTCTTGAGTAAAGTCATGCTGGCGTAAGCACTAGCAGTGGCCAGCAGTGTCAGTAAGAATACAACAAATATCTTTTTAGTGAGATAATATATTCCCCAAAATATTGACAAATATTTTTACGGAAGAAAATGCCTTTGACATGACAAAAATGATGGAGATTGACCTACCAAATTTTCATTTTGTTCCAATTTTAAAGGTGAGTTTTGCCGACACTCACGAAGCTCTTCAAATTTCTTAGCTTGTTCTTTTACTTCAGCTCTTAACTCAGAATGTTCTTGCTCAATCCTAAAAATGCATGTTTTAAAATAGTTATTCTCACAGACTAATTTTAGTACCACATTTTAAATGTTTTCTTATTTAGCTCACAAGGTAATAGATTTTATTGCATTTTAGACATGCATATCATTAAACATTGTTCCTTCTTGCCCCTTGCCACCCTTCCAATCCCTTCTCTCTGCCTGACCTACTTCCTCCCCATACCCGCTATCCTGCTCTCCTGCCACATGTGACCTGCCACAGCCACTTGCTCCCCTTCTGCCTTCCCCTTAGGCCCCTTGCTCCCGTTCATCACTCCTCTTTCATTATCCTACATTCTTATACAATGTTACATCGCTTTTGAAAAATTATCTGAAATAGAAATTACATAAATTATGACATATTTGAAAAGTATGTTATTTAGAAATTGTATTATTTTCCAGTACTACTTTGTAAGAATATGCAAAATTTAGGTATGATATAAAAGACCCATAATTCTTCACTTTTATCTATTTCTAGTGTTTGGAGAATAACCCAGGCTGACATTCATGTGAGCATATGCTCTATCACTGAGATACTTCATAAACCTGAAATTGTGTTTCATATGACTTCAAGCATGTATTCCGACTTCACATCAATATACTAACTCATAACTCATGTACCCTCCCATTACACATCTTACTTGTTACATAAACACTCAAGTCACATCAAATGCTACTTTAAAGTATACCTCTGCATGTGATCTTTCATCTTCTGGACAGTTTTTAGAGTTTCTATTAGTTGTCTTTGTACTTCTTGCAACTAAATAAAAGATTGAAAATAATTTTACTAACGCCATAAATCTAGCCACTAATTGATAATATGCTAAAGTCTTTAGGAACCCATCTAGATCCCTTTCTGAATGAGCTGTCTGTGGCAACCTAGGTTTTGAAACTTCCCAGATAGCTGAGTATTGCAGCTCATAAAGTCCGAAGTAATACTGTCTCTCTTGTCAACACAATGTCTTGACATTTCTATCAGACCAAAATATGTTATTCTTAAAGAGTGTGTTATTATCTGATGGAGATAAAGAAAGCCCTGAGAAATGAGAAAAAGGAACACCCTCATGCTATGTATGTATGTATGTATATATGTATGCATGTATATATGTATGTGTGTATGTATGTTATTGCATTCCAAATTATCACTGTTGTAAACTGAGTTCCTAGACATGTAAATGGCCACAACTCAGCCAGTGATATGACATTGTGACCTCACATCTCATCTTTTAGTTGTTTCTCTGAAGAGTGTGTGGTGCAGCAATATCTGCACAGATACCCCAACATCTGTTTCTTAATTCAAGTGCCACCAGGGACTCCATGTTTCTTCTTCATAAGCATGTTAGCATCCTGTATTCCAGTCTCTTCATCTATGAGATTGACATCATCACAGTATCTACCTCGCTGGGTTACTGGGAAGATTCAAATAGCAAATGCACACAGGTTATGGTTATGTTCCCCATGATGGTATTTTGTTTTGCAATAAAATTTGATCTCTTAAGGTGCAGCATTTCCATGGGATAGGGACAAGAGCCCCAGAATATAATTCCAGTATTTTGTAAAGCTTTCACTCATTTCACTGACAATAACATTGTCCATTTCTAATCATTTATGGCTTAAAAGGCTGTCAAGATTGTTCATGAAGCAAGAGTGATACAGCACAATGTAAGCAGCATGCCTTGGTCAGGTCACTCGGTAACAATATGCAATCATACTGCCCTAAGAGGCTGATCTGAAATTACTGGATTATACTATACCATCCCTACATATTCACAGGAGAGAGGATATGTGATGTCTGCTGTCGTTTGACACCACACTAACCTTTCCTGTTCCACCTCCACCACTTCAGGTATATTCTACCCCATATATGTGTAGCAGGTCCTATATTTCTAATCTATAATCTGCATATTCGAGAAAACCTATGTTTATCATGCTGAATTGGGCTTACACTTAGTATTGATGACCTCAAATTAATTTTCCTGAAAATGGTACAATTTTATTCTTTTTTAAATGTGCATTGGTGTTTTGTGCCTGAATGCGCATCTGTGTGAGGATGTTAGATCCTGTGGACCTGGAGTTATAGACTCCAGTTGTGAGGTGCCATGTGGGTGCTGGGATTTGAACCAGAGTCCTCTGGAAGAGCACTCAGTTCTCTCAACCACTGAGCTATCTCTTCATCTCCACAATGTTGTTCTTCACAGCCCAGTAAAACTCTAATGTTTGTATGTACCACGTTCTCTTTACCCATCCAACTGTTTATTGACATCCAGACTGGTTCCATGTCTAAGCTATTGTGAATGAGTGTCATAATAAACATGGATATGCAAGTATCTCTGTGGTTGTAATAAATCCCTATACAGAAAGCCATGTCCAATAAGAATGCGGAGTTGTGGAGCCAGTCCCACTAGGGACATCTATCTACAAAGACCCTCCCTCGCCTAAGGTTCAGGGGAACATTGAAGACAAGTGTGCAGGAAGACTGTCAGAGCCAGAGGATCGGAGAGTTTATTAGCTTGTGTCTCCTGGTAATGTCATAAAGTCTCACCAACATGACAACTGAACAGTGACAACAACAA
>JAQHUG010000382.1:1630706-1670364 GCA_028555095.1 Dicrostonyx torquatus | reverse complement strand
CCTTTACTTCAACTTTAAGAAACATTTTAAAGGATTAATATTAAAGTAAGATTTAAAAAGGAAAAAATATAGAAAACAGCAAGCATTCTACAAAGACTCAATAGTGTCCCTCATAAAGTTTTGTTAGGGCTTTTTTTGTTTTTCATTATTGGTCTTTTGCTTATATACTATGGTTTCAGACTTAGTGTTTTTATGGGTTTTGCTTGTGTGTGTGTGTGTGTGTTTCTTGCACTTTTTCTTTCTTTTTAAAATTTTTTAAATTTTCACTCATTTGCCTGTTGCTGAGAAGAAGACATGAAGTTGAAAGGGTAGAGAGGTGAGGAGGATCTTGGAGGAGATGAGAAGGGGGAAACTGTGATCAAAATATATTGTATGAAAAAATTTTTTCAACTATATACATCTACATACATACATTTTATATATATTATATAATTTTATAATTATATAAAAATATGTATAGTTTTAAATATATTGTGTGTGTGTTTGTGTGTGTATGTATATGTATATTCAGAGACTCTAGAAAGAAAATCTTAACTTCTATAATGTGAAAAATTAGAAAACTTGGAGATCTGTGCTCTTGGGAGCTAGCAATCAACTGGTATCAAGCAGCTTGGAGTTTCCCAAGACTACAAAAACATAAAAGAAATTTACGATATTCTCTAACTCTGTGGATTTCTTCCTTAGCTTATGTCCCTGAACCCTACTATGAATGGTGTGAAAACAAAAAATAACAGACACATGTACAGAGAAAAGCTGGAACTGAGTGAGCTGGGATTTCCAATGGAGAAGCCTCAGCACTTGGGTAGCTCAGTGTGTTTATTGCAGACAGTTAAACAGGGAGATGGGGTTAGTGTATGCAGCTAAATTAGGTGGGTTTGGCTAATCTTGGTAGGTGCAGTCTCTGTAGGGGAGCGGCCCTCAGAGAGTAAATACCAGAAGAGAGACAGCCATGGTGGACACTTCCTGCATACACTCTCAACATTCATACCAGAGGGAGACTTTGCTGTCCCTTTGAGCCTCACCCAGGGAAAACTAGGCCACTCCCAGGGAGCAGAGTCACTGGGTCTTTAACATGGTCCATGTCAAACAATGTACAATAACTCGGATTCCCACTGGCTCCCTAAAGCACTCTATGATATTCTCTTCATATACCTTGTAAGAGAAGGAAGGGAAACTGTGCAATTTTATTAAAATACCTGAAATGCTGATAAATCTGACAAAATATGGCAAGTTTATATATAAAAAACCTACAAAGTATTTCTAAGAAAATAAAATCCAATTTTGTGAATGAAGAGGCAAACTTTGTTGAGGAGTCACAAGAACCATTATTAATATTTGAAATCTCCAAGTTCCCAGCAGAATTAATTGGCAAGCTGATTGTAAAGTTCACATGGAAGTTAGAGATGTAGCTCCATGATAGATGACTTGCCTACTATGCCCAGGACCTGGATACAAGAGAGAGAGAAGAAGGAAGAAGGAAGAAGGAAGAAGGAGAAGGAGAAGAAGAAGGAGATTACTTACCAAGAAATGTAGAGTCCCTAGAATACTGAAAAATCCTGAAAAGTGGGACTAGACTGCTGATTTACATACATATTCTAATAAAATTAACTGCCAAGTACTTTTGTGTTTAAATAACTCACCATCTTCTGAGACTGGTTCAGATGTCTGAGTTGCATCGACCAAAGCTCTTACTTCTTTTGTTACCTAAAAGATAAACACTATTATAAAAATGTCTTTTTGATATTCATACCACATAATGTATAAAGGTAGTGACTACTAACTTTATATAAAAAAGCCAAAGAATCCCCTGAAGAGAATTCTTTTAATAAATACATTTTATTAGTTCCTTAAGGGTTTCATATGATTGTTTTGATCATATTACCCCCTCCCCCAATCCTTCCAACCTCCTTCCCTACTCACCCAACTTTGAGTCCTTGTTTTTTAACCCTTCAAGATCAATTTATACTGCCCAAGTAGTCTTACATGTGCTGCCTCCTCCACCAGGGGCTACCCTCTTAAAGGAAACTGTCTCTCCCAGCAGCTAACACTTGCCAGCAGCTTCACAGCTAGCAGTGGAGTCGTGTGCCGAACTGAACTCCCTTCTCCATGTTGGGATTTGGTCTATCTCAGGCTTACACAGGTCTTACGCATGCTGCTACCACTACTGTGAGCTCATGTGTAAAGCTGCCCTTTTGTGTTTAGAAAATAATGTTTGCTTGTAGTCATCAACTACCTCCGGCTCTTTACACCTTTTCTGACCTTGTTCTGCAATGCTTGTGGAGCACTGGGAATGGGATCGAGGTATGTATGTTCTCTGTAGGGTTGAGCATTCTGCAATCTCTTATTCATTGCTCAATAACCTGATTTGGGTCCCTGTGTTAATCACTGTCTGTTGCAAACAGAAGCATCTTAGATGAAGATCAAGAGGTACATCTATCTGTGAGCATAACAATGAGTTTTAAGAAGTCAGTTTAGTAGTGTGTCCATTTAGAAGCATACTAATAATAGATTCGTCCCTAGAGCCTATGACCCAATGACCCAGCTAGACATAAGTTCTCAGACTGGTAATTATCCTGGGATGGGCTTCATCTCATGAAGTAAACTTTAAGTACAATCACTAAGTAGCTGTTTGCTCCTATGATGTTAGAGCTGGTGCAGGAGACTTGGCTGTATTCTGTCAATCATGTTTTAAATAAATGCTGATTGGCCAGGTAGGAAGTGTGGGCGGGTCAACCAGACAGGAAGTAGAGGCAGGAGAAAGTCTGGGAAGCAGGAAGCTTCCCTGGCATTCCTGAGCAGATCTCCAAGGAAGCAGCATGTGTCCCTGTCCCAACTGAGAAAAGGTACCAGCCATGTGCCTGGCATGGATGGGAACAATGGGTTAATATAACTTATGGGAGCTAGTAAAAAGCCTGGGATAATGGGCCAATCAGTTAATAACCTAATGTAGACTCTCTGTGTGATTTTCTTTGGGGCTTGCTGGCTGTGGGGTACTAGGCAGGACAGAAACCCCAACAAGCAGGACCCTCATGTTACAAGAGCCACTATTGCACCAGTGGGCATAGCTTGCTGGGTCAGTCATTACTGTAGCTCACAGGATTCACAGTTAAGTCAGTGTATTCATTTCTCCAGCAGTAGCTTGATTAGCACCTTTCATCACTATGAAAGTAAACCACTAGGGATGAAGCATCCATCCGTCCCAGTTGGATTGTGTCATGTTTTATGACTCATGGAGGCGGTGTCCTCAGGAAAACCCAAGTCAGAATGGCTAAGGTCAACAAAGCAAATGCCTACAAATGGATGTGGGAAGGAACATTTGTTCATGCTGGTGGGAATACAAACTGGTGCAACAACTATGTATATCAGTGTGGAAGCTTCTCAAGGAGGTAAACATAGATCTACCAATATACACAAAGGCTCCACATTCTACCCTAAAGATACTTGCTCATTTGTGTTCATTGCTGCTTTCATCACAACAGGAGATAATCATTTTGAGTGAAGTAACCAAGACCCAAAAAGAGAGATGCCAGATGTTCTGTCTTATCTGTGGGTGTTAGCTTTGAATTTCAAGTATGTGTGTTTAATTCACAATACTCAAAGAACTCAGGGAATTTCTGAGGGGTCATAGCCAGGTGCTTTTAAAGGAGAAGAGATGGAACGCATAAGTAAAAAGTGTTCACAGGGGATAATTAAACAGGAAGGGTTAAAGTGGGGTTGGGGAGCAAAGGGTGGCATAAAGCAGGGGACTTGGGTAGGGATAAATAATACTAAAGACCTTTCAAAACAGGCACATGGAAACCTACTACTGTAGACATTTCCGTACACAGAGTTAAAATGGAGCTACCGATCACATGGCAACAATCCCTTCTAGACACCAGAAACTAACAACTGCAAAGCCTAGTGCCAGGAAAAGGTTTCTTCTTTTATGAATTGTTGGCCCATTAGGCCCCGTAGAACCCCAAATACCACAGCCCCTTGTCATTGCTCTTGGTTACACTCTAGAATTTAAAAATAAAATGGATAATTTTTCTCAATAGCTACTTTTTCTTAAACATAATTTCAAAACAGGTGGTTTTAGACAAAAATATTCCATATTCTATTTACTTTAGTGATATTTTATGTGTAATCTAACAAATAAAGCTTGCCTGAAGATCAGAGTGCTGAGCTGAGCCACTAATTAGCCATAGAGGCCAGGCAGTGGCGATATACACCTTTAATCCTAGCGCTTGTGAGACAGAGGCAGAGGGATCACTGTGAGTTCAAGGCCACCCTGGGTTATACTAGATAGATCCAGTTTCAAGGAGAAACAGAGCCAGGTGGTTTCTCAGTACTTGAAAGTTTACTCCCCGTTCTTGGTAGCCACACACCTTTAACCGGAGCATAAGGGAAGTGAAGACAGGAGTGACTGGCTGGGAGGAGAGAGGAATATAAGGTGGGAGTAGACAGGAGATCAGAGGCAGTCCGAGGATTCAGTCTGAGGTTTCACAGAGACAGCATTCAGTCTGAGGATTCATAGAGATAGAATCACCCTTTTGGTCTGAGGATTTGGTGGAGGTAAAAAAAAAAAAAACTTCCTAGTGGCTGACTGCTCTCTTTCTCTGATCTCTCAGCTTTCACGCCTAACAACTACCTCCAGATTTTCATTATTAAGAACAATTAGATTCATGCTACACTTTACCTTTCATTTTCTTTATATTTTGAGACAGGGTCTTTATCTGTGTCCCACACGGGCCTGGGACTCATAATATACTCATCTGGACCCACACTCATGAATCCCCCCCACCTTGATTCTAAGTGTATGGGTCTGGAGCTTTTCATACTTCTTCACTTTATGTTTTATGATGTATTTTAACTCAGAGTTTCATAAGATTTCACTGCCTTTTATATAACACAGTGAATAAAGAAGTACTTTAGATTCTTTTCACGGTACCTTGTGTTTTTCCTTAGATGTTTTCTTTCGGGGCCTACAAAAACACAAATAACTTTTAAGAAATGATAAACATGTAAAATAAAAATAAAATATAAAGCTATTATTCATAGCTTATCAGTTTGATCTATCCTATTTATTAAGTCTACATAGGAAGAGCATAATGTTATCTGCATTTTGATAGATAGCAATAAACAATATTAATCCTTTTTTAATTTTAGACTTTTATAAACACTAAAATCTATTTGAAAAATATTGCTTGATTCCTTACAAGAAGGAAACAATTCAACAACAATGTTTAGAAGTAGATTTTCAGGATCAACGAAGCAATTATAGTGCACTATTCTAATTATTCTTATTACTGTAAATGTGTTGAACTAATTTCAATTTTGTTAGAGGATGGGTTAGGTATTTTATAAAGCAACAATCTAGACAGAAAACAACAAGTAATTTGCCCAAATACAAATATCTGGTCAATTAAAGATGAGAATTCATATCTCAGAGTATTGCTACACAATACTCTAAAAGCTTTATGACATTTCTAATGAATTTAGAGTTAAAAATATCTTCTTACCATGTAAAGATACGAATTGAATCAATTAGCTCATCAAAAATCCTTAAGGAGACTGTATCAAGGTTTCTTGTGCTTGGATAAACAAATGGAGCTGAATAACTGTGTTCCTCTCGAATGCTTCCTTTCCAACGTCATGCAAACATAATCTAAGAGCTACCAGTGAAAAGTCCCATCTAAGTCCCATTTTCTTCTGATTTTATGTGTTCTCTGTGGCCTTTTGTGATATTTTCCTCCTCTGGAATCAACTGCACTTATCTACTACAATTAGGCATCCATCATGACCACATTCTCAAACTCTTCATTGTTAGCACCTCATGTCCACATCTTCACTTATCAGCGTGAATATGCTAACAAATACTCATCCTTTGCTAAGACTGCACTGTTCTGTTATCAAGAAAGATGACTGTTAATAACCAAGCCTCCCCCATGCTACCATGGACTAAGGAAATCCACAAGTTCTCACCCTTAGATCAAGAACCACAAATAATCAGTGGCTGATAAGAAAAGAATCAGTTTCATCCAGGGACAAGCTACCACCTGGTTTTTGATGATGAACGGTTATATGGAACTATGTGAAGGAAAAAACAACCTTTCCTCCTAACGTTGCTTTTGGTCATGATGTTTCATCATAGCAACAGAATCTAAATAAGACAAGCTTCAATCATAGTACCACTGAGTTCTGGGTTTAACATGTATAAAATAATTTTTTTTCTGAAAGAAGCATACTCATTCACATATCACCTGCACCATATAGTGAACAAGTTTTTATACATACTATGAAATTACTTAAGACTTCTTTACCAACTTTATTGACAAAAAAAATTGTAAAACCTGTGAGATTGTCTTTTTCTTCTAATTTGACAACTGTCTTATTTAGAGTTTCTGTTGCTGGATAAAATGCACTATGACCAAAACGCAAAACCGAGAGGAAAGAGTTTATTTAGCTTACACTTCCGCATCGCTGTTCATCACTGAGTGAAGTCAGGACAGGTTATTAAACAGGGCAGAATTCAGGAGGCAAGAGTGATGCAGAGGCCATGGAGGAAAAGCTGCTCAGCCCGCCTTCTCATAGAACACCGGACTAGCAGCCAAGGGATGACACCACCCACCATGGGCTGGGCCCTCCTACATTGATCACTGAGAAAATGACTCACAGCTGGATCTCAAGGAGGAATTTCCTCAACTGATGATTCTACCTTGTACCAAGTTGACACACAAAATCAGCTATCACAACAACACTGATTATTAACTTTTGAATAAAATTCTTAACAATAAAATTTTATGCATTAGTAAAAGCATATAATTATCACATTAAAATTATCCCAAATTGAGTTTTAATAAGACAATAGCAATTATCTACTACTAAATATTATGCTCTTACCCATCATGCTTTGCATTCTCCTTAATAAATCTCTGGTCATTGATTTCTCCAGATTTTCTTTGTAGAACCAGTTCATCCATAGCAGAATCAACAATAACATCACCACCACCAGCAGCAGCAGCAGCATCACCACCACCACCACCACCAGCAGCAGCAGCATCACCATCACCACCAGCAGCAGCAGCAGCAGCATCACCATCACCACCACCACCAGCAGCAACAGCATCACCATCACCACCACCACCAGCAGCAACAGCATCACCATCACCACCACCAGCAACCTCAGCAGCAGCAGCATCACCATCACCACCAGAAGCAGCAGCAGCAGCAGAAATACTACTACCACCAGCAGCAGGAGAGGTAAAAACAGCAGCTTCACAGGGGTATTTTGCTCTGTCTATTCCACTGCTTGCATGCATCTTTGTTTTTTCAACCTGCAACAAAAAGACACAGTGAATTTTACTTCCTTACTTAATTGAATTTTTGCTAAAACCCATATTTAGAAACATCACATTTTGAAGCATCAGTAACAAATGAAGATTTTCCCATTTTCTACTAAGATATCATCCCCCTATTTTATTTTTGATCATTTTCATTTCGAAAGTAAAATGTCAAGAAATAAAATAAAGATGCTCACAAAACTTGTAGACTTTAGACTCAATTTTTTGGGTTAAACTTGGCAAAAAAAGAAAGAAAGAAAGAAAGAAAGAAAGAAAGAAAGAAAGAAAGAAAGAAAGAGGGAAAGAAAAAAGAAAGAACAGAAAAAAAAGAAAAAAGAAAACAAGAAAGTTTATCAGAAGTTAGCATATAAAAAGTACGTAACTAGTGTTGACAAATGTTGTAGTTACCACTGCTCTGCAGTGGTCTCAATGCCTTTAATGCATTCAGAAGGTAGAGGCAAGCAGATCTCTGAGTTCAAGACCAGCCTAGAGCAAGTTCTAGAACACCCACGGCTACACAGGGAAACCCTGTCTCAAAACAACAACAACAAAAGTCTATTAACAACAATATAAAAGAAAAATAATTACATTTTAATTCAAATTAAATGTAGCGGCTCAAAAGGAATTGGCTCCCATAGACTCCTAGGGAGTGGCAGTATTAGAAGGTGTGGCCTTATTGGAGGTAGTCACTGTGGGTGTGGGCTCTAGTTTTGCTATGTTCAAGTTGCTCTCAGTATCTCTGACCACTTTCTGATGGCTGAGGGTCAAAATGAGGACTTTCAGCTCCTTCTCCAGCACCATGTGTGTCTGCATGTCACCATGCTGCACCATGATGACAATGAATGTCACCTCTAAAAATGGAAGCAACCCCAATTAATTTTTTTACTTTTTAAGAGTTTCCATGGTAATGGTGTCTTTTTACAGCAATAGAAACCCTAACAAAGACAGTATATTTGGTCATAGTATTACACATCTATACTAACAATTTGCATTATGTCCAATTTTAATATATTCATTCTACTGTCTTCTAAAGAGTGGACAAATGTCAATAATAATTACTATTTTCTTATGCGTGGCTTGAATAAGTTCATTGTTTATAAACACTAAAAGCACCTTTTAGAAGATATTAGTCCTTTATAATGAGAGCCAGTTTGATTTTTATGACCCTACACCAAGCACAATTAAACTTTCAAGAGTGGAATTCTTGAGTGAGGCATCATTATTGAATGAAATAAAAATATTAAGTTGCTTCACCCTTTAACATCACCCTGATTCAATAAAAAGTGATATACTTCATATTTTTTCTAGCCTAAAAAAGTGTGTTTAATATGTTTAATGCCCTCCTTCCAAAAGCAAAAGTAAAACAGGTCAGATGCTTTACCAGATGAATTCTACCAAATATTTAATGGGTTAGCAGATTGAAGCATACATAGAAAAGAATGTTGGTCATGTTTGTTTTATTAAAATAAAATGGCTAGTATAATAATAAACTGAGAAATATATAAGGTATGAAAATAAATGTAAAAATTCTAGACAAGCAGATTCCAGAGTATATGATTATATATCACTGAGCGGTTTCTTAAAGATTTATTTTTACATTTGTTTGTGTGTGCACAGGTGCCTGCAGAAGCCAGAAATGGTATCAGACCTCTGGAGCTGAGAAATCAGGGTTAGAAAGGTCTGGGAGACAGATCCTTGAGTTTTCTAATTTCCTGCTCAGAGATTTCAATGATATCAAAGGGATGGCTATGTTGGGTAAAGGCTTTATCTCCTGGTTTTCTAAAATTCTCCAGGTCAATAGTCAAGCCTTCATCCTGGATGCTGATCTGCTGCTGTCAATTTGCAAGTACTGGTGGGAGTGGCGGCCAGTGATACTGATAATGCTTCCTTGGAGTATGGTTCTGCTTCTCCAAGTTCAAGCTTTTATTGCTCTGCATTTTTACACCCATGACTTCAATTTGAACATAATTTAAACTCTTTAATCATGAGATCCAAATTTGATTTTGCCTTCTTTATCATGTAAGAAGGTTTTGCAAATGAAGGCAAAATCATGATTCAGAATTTTTGGCCTCATGGAGCATAAGGTTTGCCTATGTTATTGTAGATTCAAAGAATATCTTGACTCACAAATAATTAAACTCCTTAAAATTGTTATATATTTTATACAGAGAAGCTTGCAAAATAAGTCCACTTGTTTTATGATATAATATTTAAAAGAAAGAGACAACAGTGTTGAAGGAGTTATTCAGATTTGAAATTCTGCATACCAATAATTGATTGCTCTCGCTGCTGTAACATCTGTTTTGGTCATCCACTGATGCTGCTTCTAAGTCTGGTTCTGTTGACAAAAAAATTATAAAAATTAAATATATATATATAATACATACATATAGAGAAAGTCATCATTTAATATGTATGGCTGAACACACATTTATTGCCATCTATAATAAACAAAAATTCAGCTCTGCAATACAATTTAATTCAACCTGTGACACCCTCTTCATATAACTTCACACTTATCCAATACTCAGCAGTTCTGTATCAAAAATTGTTTCACAGAACATGAGGGATCCGGTTGGATGAGTTGAGGGCGGGACAGAGCTGGACATCCGTCAACTTTCCTTCTGTTGACACATTATACTCTACCTTTCTTGCTTTCCATGCCTTTTCTTTAAACATACTTAAAATGTAGTCATAATGTGATGGTCTTATATAACCAGCGCATGCGTAGTTGGTATATCAAGGCTATAGCCTTATTTGGAGTTGTTAACTCGTGGCCAAACCGCAATAGGGAGGAAGCCAGCGCCATCTTGTAATGGCGTCTATTAAAAGCAGGTCCCTGCAGTAAAAGCAGCTCCCTGCAGATTGTTTTCTGTGTCTCTATTTTGTTGATTTCAGCCCTCAGTTTGATTATTTCCATTCTTCTAAAAAAAAAAAATGTAGTCATAATTTACTTCCTGTCGTGTCACTCTGAACTTAAACTGTCACTGAAACTTCACGGAGTATGTTCACCACATGCTCTAGCACGCTCCTCTAGAAGCATCTAAAAGCATCACTCCTCTTGTCAGTGGTAAAGCACTCTTCTGAATGATTGATACATGGCAGACACTTCTTACCTTCCTCTTCTTCACTTACAATATTCTTGCTTCTTTGACCCATAGTCATGGATAAATGGCCAATACCCTTTGGTTGAAGATGTTTAGCTATATCCTGAAGATGAATGACAGCAGTGATGTGCATGAGTGTTTCCTAATTACTTTGTAGCTAAAAGTCAGATTTACTACTTTATAAGCATGCATTCTGGAAAATAAGAGATGTATATATTGCAAACTTAAAACCAAACTGAAGAGAAAAACATCACATGTGCTCTCTGGATCCAGTTTATTTTTAATTCCATTGGACTACATAAACTGACTAGAATGAAGGAATAGAAATTAGTAGCAACAGTAGTTGGTAACATTAGAATGCATAATTATTATTTATATCCCATAATTGGAAGACACCTAAAATATGTACTTGAATATATTAATTTCACTTGCTTGTCTATAGCATTAAGTATCTAGAGGAATTCCAAAGACTTAGTTGTTTTAACAAAGAGGCACATCATAAACAACTATATAATATAGCACAAGAAACTAAAGAATAATAATGGAATCTATTGAACACATCCCAGAATGTTTAACTACCCACAAGATACTGTAGATTCTAAGCTCAATTTTTTACAATTACTCAAATTGCTTCTTGTTAAATATTTTTAAAATTAAATTTTACTTATAGTCTACTCATTATATAGAAAATCGTTAAACTTTGAAATATAAATTCATTTAGCCTATGATGAGTTATTTACTAAAATATTAATATAAAAAGTAAAATTAAATATGTACATACAGTTGACTGAATGTTGTCATAGCCATGACTCCTTTGCTTCTCCTTTGCTTTCCCTGGTGATTCTGGTTTTAACAAAACATAAATATAGTACTTAAAGAATAAAAATTGTTTACATAATGTGAGTTCTTATACTAAATGATAAAATATTTATGGAGTTATAAAACAAAAACAGACTCAGTAGGTTTCATTTATGTGCTCTATATTTATGCATATCCATGTGTAAAATAGTAAAAAGGAGAAGATCCATTTGAAGAGTAGAAGGGGACATGGAAGAGGCTGGATGAGTGAGAGGGAAAAAAGGAAGAGGATGAAGTAATATAGCTGTATTTTAATTCAATTTAATATGTAATTTAATTCAATAAATATACTAAAAATAATTATACTAAGAACTAAAATTTCACTTTCTCAATTAAAACCTCCTATTAAGCTTAATTTTCAATTTGACATTCTCTGACTTACAAAATACACATAGTTATTAAGATGTTCACTACAAATGTTATCTTGATATTTAAATTTACAGTTCTTGTATGCTGTTAAGGACTTTTAATATCATCTCATAGTTGGGACTTTTGTGTTTGTTTTTTTTAATTTTCATTTTATTGAGACATGTCCTAAACTATATCATGTATAATTTAAATTAAAATACAATAAGCACTAATTGACCTGCTGTGTAGCTTAGCTTAGAAAACAGGACACTACCATTTAGTAGACTTCGTCTGTATGGGTCTCCTCTGCTTCTCCTGTAATCATAATTCTAACATTTCTGATCATTATTGGTTTGAATTTCTGTATGGTTCTGAATCAATGAAGCCATGAATTCCTAAGTAACTATATTGGCTTTATCTGTTTTTACATTGTATAAGTATAGAAGAAGAGAGATAATGAGATACATATGACAAAAACTTAGAGGGGCTTACTATATGTGGTTAAGAAGGAGACAGGCAACCATAATTAATTAATTAATTAAAGAAGGAAAGAGGCAAGAAAGAAAGGAAAAAGAGAGGATAATGGGGGGATGAAAATAAAGCATACATATGTTAAACTACTGAAATGATATTCACTACTTTGTATGATAATTAATTAGTAAAACTGAATGACTTTTAAAATGGAAGGACTGAGGAGGAGTCAGATATGCAAATTGTGCATAGAACCTTAAAATGATGAGAAATAAATTACAATGGTTACCATTCATTTTTCAATTGAGATGGGTTACTATAAATGTGAAAGAAAAAATAATAGGAGGTGTGATAAAAACTGGTGAGGAACGGCCCAATGAAAAGAAGTACTGTCTAAAGAGAAAGCAGTCCTGAAAGGACCATGTTTCCATAGTCTCCCCTAGTATAAAATTACTAAAGATCAGCCCAGAAAATGTTTTCACTGAAAGAGTGGAAATATAAATTGTCCTCCCTAGATGCTGATATTAGCATTATCATAAGAGATATGAAAAAACTGCATGGACGATGATGTTGATTGCGTATACTTTGATGTTTTCTTCTGTATGTGCACATATGTCGATAAAATACTTTGAAGATTTCTCAGAGATGTTTGCGTATTGCACATAACAGGCTCACCAAAACAATATTTAGTTCAACGTCAGAGAATAAGAAGGACATGGAAGGCGACACTGGGGGAAATAGGTAAATAAACAAGCAGGTGAACAGAGAACTCCAATCACAAGGAAATCAGAAGAAAAACAGACCAGCATGGAAAAGGAGAAAAGATGAATACATTGTATGAGTATCTGAGCTTAGATTTGCTATTGGCAGTAACTATTCTCTTCTGTAAAATAGGCTGTCAATGTTACACCACACAGAAAACAGGTTACCACATCGCATGAATACCTTCTATAGACCAGACACCATGGTGGCCAAGAAGAACTGAAGTTTGTAGCATAGAAATTACATAAAGTTTGCCCAGTACACAGTGTTTCCAGCCTGAATTAAAAAGTACACCGGTCTTTTTAAAACATGGTTTCTTTGTGTGTAATTCGGGATTACTCAAAATTCCTGTGCATGAGAAATCGTTGCCCCAGTCTACCAAGTAGATGACTATATACACATGTAACTAATGTTTGAGGAAACATCATTAATCTTTTTAAATAGTGGATTTTAAAAGTTACACTTCCATTGGAGTCAACAAAGCATGGCGTATCAAGTTGAGACAGGACCGAGCGCCTCCCCCTGCATCAACTTCTGTACCATGTTTTGTTGACTCCCACGGGAAGGCCTTACCCTTTTTGAGAAGTGGATGGGGGACTAGAAAGGAGGTGGAAGAAGGGAGGGGGGAAGAGAAGGGAGGGGAAACTGTGGTTGGTATATAAAATAAAAAATTTTAATAAAAAATAAAAATAAAAAAGTTCAACTCCACTAAAACCTAAGAAACACTGTTTCCAATATAGGACTGTGGACATATTAATGCATAAAAGTTGAAACACGAGTTACAGCTGACGATTATAGAAATTCCGTCTTTTACTCACAAGTAGCTTGCAATGGAACAAGGAAGGGCAAAATATTTGAATTTACATTAAATGCTTCCATCAAATTTGAAGAGCTAAGGAATTTGGATTCAAAGGCTGATCATGTCAAATGCCCATAAACAAGTGTGAGAAATTCTTATTTCTAAAATCACCTGCCACCAGTGATACTTCCTGCTTCATTGCTGGGTCTTCAATTGGTATAGAATCTTGCTTTTCAGTGGTAGCCTGCGTGGACTGGAAGGGAGATTTCAGCAACGTTTGTGCATGTCATATGTTGGGAAGCTAACTACACACAATAACATGGAAACATTATTACCTTCAACTCCGCATATTCATCAGGAGAGCCTGAAAGGCGAGAGACACGTAACTAGCTATGTATTGACATGACAAAGCCAATCAGAATTTCATGCTGAATTAAAGAAGAAAATCTTCGGTATAGTTATCACCGGGACTATTTCCCTTAAGAGTGGGATTCAATTTGTTTTCCCATTGCTTATTTTGTCTGATGAGGACAGAAACAGAATTAAAACCCAGTTGGCAAAATGAATGTTACTAAGAAGAAAAGACAGATACCATTGTGGTGTCCAAAATTAATTGGAAGTAAACTGGCCATGATACTAAGGAATTTTATGGTTTTGCCATGTTATTGTAATTTAGGAAGCAAAATCAGTCATAAGTGTTTAATGAAATGGATAAATTCTTTGTCTTCCAAAAATTATTCAAAGTATTCATCTTGGATGATACTAAATACTAAATCATAAAATGTTCCATTTTTGTATGCATTTTGGGAATATTATCAATGTATTTTATCTCCTTTGATTTACAGAAACTTTTTAGTAAACATATTGTAGAAGGTCTATAAACTAAGCTATAGCATAAAGCCTATGTTTTTGCCTTTGATGCACAATTGTCCCAATAAAATATAAGCCAGTTTTTCAAAATCATTTTGATGTTATTAAATTTCTACATTTGAAATCAGGATAACATTTACTAGAAAGTATAAATAAATTAGTCATGTGTAGTTAATTTTTCTATAATTGCATGGGCTCCACACAATGTGAATTATCTGGCATCTTTACTAAGAATCTGACAATCCTGACAATGACTGAAGCTGCTGTCTTCCCGTCCACAGCCCTGAGTTAAAGGAGTCCCATTTTCATGGTCACATTGAGAAGGACAAGAAGTGCGGGGTGGGGGGTGTTTTGCTCTGCCCTTCAGACACGATGCAATGCTACTAGTTTCCATTGTCCCCTTCCTGCCTCCATAACAGACAGTCCCTCCTTCCCTTAACACCTTGCTTCCATAACCTCCACTGTGTACTCCTACCTCTGCCTCCTGCTTTCTTTCTCCATAGTCTCACTCTTTTCCCCTTAATAGCCCTCACTTACAAACCTAGATATTTGAAATAATACTAAGGTTCTCTTAGTGATTTCCTCATTTTAACTGAGACATTATGCACACATTCCACAGGCAATTGCCAGCAGTGAGGAGAAGTTTAGAAATGCAGATCTTACATGTCGTTTCAGTGGCTTCTGTGTTGTCTCCTTGTTTTGTCTCCACACATACGCAAACACTCCACTTTGGCTGAAATCGCTCCAGGATATGCTGTTGAGTTTAGTATCATTAAGAATTAAATAATTTTTTCCTAGTTAAATCCAACCCCCCCCAAAAAACTTGATTTATTCTTTCAAAAGCAATAATATTTTTTAAATATTGAAAAATAACCAAAATTCAAAGGAAATTTTTATATATGCTCTCCAAATCAATTTTACCTTCATCGTATTTCTGACTACATGAATTGAGCACGATAGTCAAATGCTCCCATACCCATATGTATATGGGTAGCAATAACTGAACTCACAGCTTTACTAAATGACAACAACAACAATAGCACATGAAGTTGAGAGAGTTACATGATATAGAGGAGCCAGAGGGAGATGAGGGATGATTAAAATACACTGTGTGTATTTATGAAATCCACAAAGAATAAGCAAAAAGCTTTTATTTTAAATGAGCACTGAAGACAAGAGGCGACATGCTTATAAACAAAACAGAATCAATATGCATACTTGCATAACAAGTTAATTTTATAATTCTTATCTGCTGTTCTCAAAAAAACTGAGCATTTCCAAAACTATGTATTTCAACACATTCTCATGTTCCAATTGTTATAAGCCAGAATTACATATTTAGAATTCTAAGCACAGAAACCCTTTTTGTGTTGAAAGAAGAATGTGGAATGAAACGAGATTCTACTCTGCAAGGCTGAGTATGAGTTCTCCTTTGGGTATTAAAGTCTGAAATATTTTGGGTGATTTATTATCAATGCCAACTTAGAAAAGTGGTAATAGGAAGGTCTCCTCCAAGGCCCAGGACATCAGTAACCCTAAGAAGGCACCTAGATTTCCAGTACCAAGCATGATTTCCCCTCCTGGTGAACAGGCCTTAAATCCAATTAGATAGCATGCCTTAAGTCCAGTTAGACAGCTGTTGGTTGCAGTCAAGATATGTCACCATTACACCCTTAGGGATATCTTGCTATGTTGGTCACTGTTGTGGATATAGGCACATGTCTGGGTAAGACTACTGGTTCCTTTCTTGTGTGTTTATTTCTTGTTTAATTGGTAACAAATACGTGGTATGTGTGTGTGGGTGTGTGTGTCTGTGTGTAATAGAAGCCAAGAGTTTCATAGGGAGCGGGCTTAGGCTGTTATTTTAGGGAATGAAGGGGGAAAGGTGAGTGGAGGAACTGATGCTATAATTTAATTTTTAAAACAAAAATTAAAAAATATGAAGCCCAAGTGAGTTAAGTCACATGCTCACACTCAAAAGTGGAAGGAAAGAATAAATTCTACATTATTGCTTTATGACCTCCCTACATATGCCAACACATACCATGTGAACAAAGGTAACAATAATACATTTAATTTAAAAAGGATGTATCCAAAGTTTTTTTTAAATCACTGAACTTGACAGTCACTGATTAGGTACATTTTGTTGTCCCATATTTTATAAGAATAAAAATGATAAGTATACAGAAAAACACAAGATACTAAGATACAAATGAAGAGATGTGATCCAGAATTCTCTTTTCCATATGTCCCTCCCTTATAATTCTCCACGAACTCTTCCTTTGTCACTTGGTAACAAAACAGTCATGTTAAAAAACCTCTTCAGGTAACAAAGATGTCTAAGTGGGCAAAAGTATATACCATACAAGCATGAGGAGCAGAGTTCAAATCCCCAGAACCCACTTTCAAATACGCAGATACACAAGAGATCCACATGCAAATGACCTTCACTGAATTTAGATTTCAAATCTCACTCTCATCCCCACGCTAAAGAGAAATCTCAGCAAACTTTTCTGTGGTGACATCATCTCTGATTTTTATGTGAAGCAGTTACAGAATTTGACACCTATTTTTTTCTCTTGAATTATATAGCACAATATCCTAATCTCCTCTATCCAACAAATGAAAATGTATCAAAGTCATAGCAACCAAACTTTCACATGTAGGAATCTAGCAGTTTCTGTGTTCCAATAGCACGTCATTATTTGGAAAAAAAAAATCAGTGAAAACTAGACTCAGGAAAACTTCATTCTAATCCCACTGAGGGGGATCTATGTATGACCCTACTGTCTCACAAGGTGTATTAAAGACAACCACGCTGAAAGAATGAAGTAAAAGTTTATTTTGGGGCAATAACGTCTGGTAGGAAATCTCAGATTTTTGATGGAATGGGAACTACAGATTTCATAATAATCGTGTCCAGGGATGATAAATACACATACTTGTTAATAAGTTAGACATTTTAGTGGTTAATCAAATTCAATCTACACTGTAAATAAGAAATGAGGTTATGGGATTGAACAAAAAGCAGGAATGAAACATTGTGGAAAGTTGCTAAGAATAAGGGATGGGCATCAGTCACTGCCGATGGTTAGAAGATGGCTTGCTGGGAAATAGCTTTCAAGATGCTAAATTACATATTAAATTACCATTTAGTGCTTTTTTTTTTTTACATCTGTCCACAATATAGCTGGACCTAGATTGTGGCCACTTTTTTTAATCAAAGAAAACAATATAAAAGAATTTTTTATATTCACATACCAACTGTGGCTTTTTCTCACGGTCATGGCATCCTGTTTGCTCTTCTGATGTAGATAGTTTAGGGGATTCTGCTAACAAATTCATACAAGTAGTTAAAATTAACAATGTGAACAGTTAGAAAAAATGATCTATGTAACTAGTCATTTAAAAACCTTTAACACTGAGTCAAAAAAACTGTGCTTTAATTTAGCAATTAAACATTTTAATTAAATTTACTGTTCTGCTGGATTTTTTTTTACTTGCTTAGGGGGATGTGTACAATTATCAAGAATTTCATACATGAAATAGACAGTAGGAAACATCAGGTTACAGTTATGCACATATGTCAAAGATTCACGCACAAAAATTCCCAGTAAACAGAAATGGACACACATAGAAGCAGAATTGATAATTATGTGCAATCATATAAACCATATAAATCATACATTACACACTATTTCTACCTAGAGAGAGAAATATGTCAAAAATCTACTTCCTTATTTGCAATTTGTTATAGCTCATTATGAAAACACCTCCTTACTCATATTGCAAATGTATGTCTCTACTCCTTTGACACCTTTTCCATCTCATACAACTCAGCAGAGAACAGAACATCGTCCTGGGCTCGGCACTCTGCAGGTCAACGTGTGCTTTTCTCTGAACTACCTTAGAGTTTCATTCTTTTTCAGAAGTCTCCTTCCCATTTCAACTGCTGTTTCTTTAGATATCTAACTTTTTGCTTCTTGCCTAAAAGTGATAATGTTTGGACCACTTTCTTAACTATGATGATGATGAGGAAGAGGAGGAGGAGGACTATATGTATGCGTGTCTCATCTGGTGAACATCCATCATTGTGTGCATTACTGGTGGGTATGGAGCCTAGAATCAGGTATCAAATCCCCTGAAACAGGAGTTACAAAGAGCTGTGAGCCTCTTGTGGGTACAGGTAATTGAATCTAGGTGCCTTACAAGAGGTTCCAGTGCTGTTTACCGCTGAGCCATCTCTCCAGCACCCGTTTAGGTCATCTTTTGTGTAAGTCATGTTGTTTTTACTTTGCTTGGTAATTATTCACTAAATTCTTACTGGTTTATGACTTGGAATGTGCTGGACCCAAGCAAATGTTTCAGTGATGGTCATACACAGGTCCTTCCTGAGGTGCTGCCTGAAGAGTGAGGGACATGTGTGCTGATGTGGAAGGCAGGATCAAGAGACGAGCAAGACAGGCGAAAGGTGTTGAACTGAAGGAGTCATTCTCCTTGACAATAACATGAATACATGTACGGCTTGACTACAGCCGCCTGTCACCATTTACTGTAAAGAAAAGTCACCTCTTTAAGACTCTGCATTTCTCTCCTCTACCTACATTAAGGAAAACAAAGCACCTGCTGGTTCTACTGTTCATCTCTGAGACATTTCGTTGCTTCTCTCTTATATTCTTCCTGCAATTATAGCATGATCGCCCTTCATTTTGGGAAGGATTTATTTCCAGAATCTCCACTAAAATCACTGGCATGATTTCCCTGTATTTATCTTTTGAACTCACCCATTTTAATCTTTGTTCAATCTTTTTAAACACTCCTCTGTTTCCTAAAAGTCTCCTTTTAAATAAAAGCCTGATGCTCTTTATCCCACAACAGCTTCCCCACTGACATCTGGATGCAAACTCTTTCAGGAGCTCAAGGACACATATACATTGCAGCCTCTTAGAACTTTCTGGTTCTTAACTATTTCTTGGGCAACTTTCTTTGGTAAAGAGAGTGTCTCCAACTTCCTGTTTTACTTCAGGGCATTCCCTGCAATGACCTTCTATTAATGGGGTTTTTACCTTTCTCTCCAGCGGCTCCAGTGTTTTCTCTGCTTTCTTCAGGATCCACAGACACTCGAGCACTCCACTTGGGTTGAAATCGCTCAAAGATGGGCTGGTAAAATAAGCATGGATAAGGAACTGCTCAGATTTCCTAAGCACACTTCAAGAAAACAACACCATTTCCTTTCTCAAGAGTGTGTGTGTGTGTGTGTGTTGCATGTACAGAAAACAAAAAAAATTGAAAATAAATCTTTATATGCTCTTAAACACATCCATCTATATTTTCTTTCACTTGATAACTGATCATAGAAGTCCAGAGGAGACATTATAGAAAAGTCTACACTGTCCATCCTTGAACAAGAAGTTAACTTTAGAATGCCTCACCAGTATTCGCAATAATCACAAACCACCAGAATTTTGAAAATGTATATGAAAGCAAATCTTATTCTCCTCTTGCTATAACAGGATGAGACACTAAGATAATTTGAACGGACAGAAATGCTTTTTGTCTCAAAGCAAGAAATGCACAAGAAAAAAGCCTTTCTACCATGTGCTCTTGGGATTGCCCTGATCGTTGTTATAGAATTAAAACTCAAAGGATACTAGCTAAAAATGTTAAAAGGAAAGATCTAATTGCAGAGACACCAAATCATATGGAAAACTTCCTTAGTTTACCAGTTAAATAAGAGCATGAAAAAATTACATATCCCATGCAAGTTTTAAATCTTAAAACAGAATAATGAAAATTATACAAAACATTAATAAGGGATGAACCATAAAAACTTTTATAAACTAAGCTCTTGAAACGTGCACCGCACTGAGGGCCAATTTGTGTCCATATGCCATAAGAACACAAATGATTGATGATGATTTCCCTTCTGGTTAATTTGATCAAACTGGAATTCTCCACTTCATTCCCTGTGTCTTCTGTCTGTGTGTAGTTTGTTACTGGTCTACCTGTTGTCTCTCTGTTCTGTGAGTCTGGTCTGTGTCTGTGTCTCTCTGTTTCTGTCCCTAACAAGGATCTTTCCTCTGTATTTGTCATAACAGAACTTTCCTTGGGAAAGGAACAAGGGCGTTCTTACAGAAATGTCTAAAAGAGTTTTAAAGGAGTAATCACCTTGTTGACCTTGAACACACTCAAAACTGTAAACGGCTCTTATCAACTATATCCACACATGGCTTTCAATATTTATTGGATATGTATTGTTTAAGGTTACTGTCAACATGTTGGTTGCTCTCAGCAAATGATTATCACAATACACACATACACATACGTTATTCTGTCCAGGGGAATGGAACAGTACAATAGCTTAAAATTTATGGTGTGCATTTAGCTCGGGACATAAAACTGATTGCATGGGAAATCCAAAGCACAGTATGGTTGGTTAAATTGTTCTCTTAAAGACGAGTTAAGCTTAAACAAGCTGAGCACATAGCAGGATACGAGGCTAAAACATGGTCATAAATGATCACAAGGCATATTATTAACTTGTCTGCAAGGTCCAGCCGAAGTTCAGGCTTTTTGGAGTCAAGAGACATTTTAAGAAATATGTGCCAACATAGATCCCCATATTCATGTATACTCCAGTTAGAATTTTCAGTCATTGCAAAAGATCATCATAGCATTAATCAGTTTCAGGAAGCATCATTCCTCTACTGTTCGTATCTTAAGCTGCTTAGTCATCAGTTCAAATCTGGTCTATCTGTGTAGAGAAGATATTATAGGAATGGAACTCCAGAATTAAAAAAAGGTCGTGGAAGAAATCCAAGGGTCAAAACTGAGGAGGAGTTAGCTGCTGCAGATTCTAAAAATATTATGCATGGCCCAGTTGACAAAAGGTCTTAAAAGTAGCTAATTTTTATTAGATATGATCCCAGTGTTCTCTAGGACAGTGTGAATATAACTGCTTCAGCCTGTGTTAAATGTTCACTGATGGAAGCAACCTTAAAGAAATATGTCAAGTCCTGAATACCTTCCGCTGCCTCTTATCACAGCCATTCCGTTTTGTCTGTTCCTCCTCTGGCCTCCGTTGTACTGTTGTGGCTCCTATAAAGTACATATGTGTAGTCATTGAAACAGTGAAATAAAACCAAGGTCGTCTATTTAGCTGGTGATATGTTAAAAAGTTGAAAAAAGAAGTAACAAAAAATTGGATTTTTTTCGTTTTCTTTTATATTTTAATTGTTGAGACACACTTGAGACAATCACAAGTTATAGAAGGCGCTGGAGGTATGGTGAGAGGACCTTTTATTTTTCTGACATATCTGAGCATAACGACATCAGAATGCCCATATCTACTGTATACTTAAGGATATACTTTCTGTATAAAACAATGATTAAGTTATGGAAAGAATTGAATTTTTAAATTAACAATTATTCACTTAAATATTCACCAGCTTGGGAAATGAAATTATCTAGAAATTCATACAACAAATAGACACACAGGAGGAGGCATGATATTGAAGTTAAGCACACAGGTAGGATGCATGCATAAGTGGTTACAGTAAACAGGAACTAGCACAACTCTGGGAACAGAGCTTATAGGTACACAGAATCCCATACAGCCACTCTACACACCATTTTAAATTTTAAAAATCAACTAGGTATTTTTGTAACTACAACCTCTTATATTTATACTTCATTAAATTAACACTTGCAACATATCCTAATGTTTTACTCTACTACACTGGCAAATGGCTCCCTTCTTGGAAGACTTAGCACAGATTGTGACATCTTCCTTGAGTCTATTTTAACCCAAGGCAGAACAGAAATGGCTATGTATTTTCTTTTCTTTCTTTCTTTCTTTTTTTTTTTTTTTTTGAGATAGGGTTTCTCTGTTCAATAGCTCTAGCTGTCCTGTAACTTGCTCTTGTAGACCAGGCTGACCTTGAACTCACAGAAATCTGCCTACCTCTGCCTCACAAGTGCTGGGATTAAAGGCGCATGCCACCACCTCCCAGCTTACGATCTTTAGTTCAACATGTATGTTTTATTTTACCCTTAGCTACCAAAGAGAAATTATTCTTTTTAAATTTTTCTTTTTTAATTATTTATTTTTTCCATGATATTTATTGACCTTTACTTTATCTCATCTTTTTTATTTTATATTCATCTACTATATTTGCATTATTTTCCCCTTTACCCTCTCTTTGGGCCCATCCCAGGCCCCCTCACTATCTTCACCTTAACTTCCTGGCCTCCTTTCCCTTATTATTGTTACAAACGTGTGTAAGTCTGTATGTGTGAGTTTGTGTGTGTGTGTAAATTTATAAATACAACCTGCTGAGTTTGCTCTGTTACTTGTATGTATATTATACGATTTGATATTGGTTAAGCAGTTAGAAAACTAATCCCTTGGCAATAAACCACAGCTGTCTAATTAGACACAAGGGCCTCTCAATAAGAGAGAAATCTTGCCTGATACTTTAAACTTTGTCAACTACCTCAGGGTAGTGGGGGGTCAAGGAACCTGGAGGCCAACCTACTATGGACACCTAAACCAGTATAATTTCTAACTTCATTATAAACACTTACACTGACCCCCACAGAGAAGTGTAGCTCTCACCCTCATCCAAGATGCTTTTTTATACAGTAAACAGACCATTACAGAAGACTACAACTGGGCAAAATGCAGAAAGACTTTGAGAAGCTCATACCTACAACCTAATCCATATACCCAAGGTACAAGGAATATGACAGAAGAATGTCCCAGAAAGATTTTAAGAGCCAGAAGACCAGAAAGTCTACTGTGGGGTTGTATCATCTGCACATGACAAGGAAGTTATACCAATAAAATCTAAACAATATGGTTGCCAAAACAAGACCTAAACAAAAAACATCATTTTACTTGCTGAGGTATATGGCGGTGGATTTTAAATGCCTTGTCCCTAGATGACGAACTACAGGCAATTATTGATGAGGTGTGGGGGAGAGATATCCAACTCTTATTTCTGGCCTAAGGGGAAGAGAGGAATCATCTTTTGTAGAAACAGTGTGTGTGTGTGTATAATGTATATTACTCAGAAATTATCTCTTGAGTTGTGACTAGATTCATGCTCTGGAATTTGTTAGATATGAAGGAACATGTCAGTGATGTTCATACACGGGTGTTATCTGAGGTGTCTCCTGAAGAGGGAATTTAGGAAGGTAGAGATGAGGAAAGTGAAAGAAAAAGTGTGGAAGGCAGGACCAGAGAGGTGGAGAAACAGTCCATGACATTAACTCAAGGATACGTACAACTGGCCACAGTTGCATATGCATATCTACTGTGAAGAAAACCTGGTTCTGTTAAGCCTGGTGCTTCAGTCGCAGTGTCTTCCCCGCAATGAGGATGGACACGAGCTGGTGTTTTGCTCTTCTCTTCTTAGACGTGTTGGTACTCTTCCTATATCTATAGCGCCACTGCTGTCCATGTATAAAGAGCTTGTGTCCATGCTGTCCAATACAAACACTCACATGTTTTCTTCCTGGGATTCCCTGAAATCTCTCTCATTTCAATCTCTGTTTCCTCTTCTGTAAATACTCCTCCGTGTACTAAAATCTCCCAGGTTAAACAAAACCTTGGGTAGCCATGCTTCAAACGTTTGCTCATACTTCAGCTGCCTCCCTGACCCTCTCAATGTAGCTTCTTTTAGAAGTCTGAGAAGTTGTAATTTTTTAAGCCTGTCATCAGTTTTTAAGTCATGGACTGGTGTAGGAGGTCCTTCTTATTTCTGTTGCTTTCATTGGTTGAATAAAGAAACTGCCTTGGCCTTTTGATAGGGCAGCCCTTAGGTGGGTGGAGTAGACAGAATGGAAGGCTGGGAGAGAGAAGGCACAGGGGCAGACGCCATGTTTCTCTGGCCTGAGATGAATGTAGGTTAGGATCTTTCCTGGTAAGCCACCACCCCGTGGTGATACACAGATTACTAGATATGGGTTAAAATCATATGTGAGAGTTAGCCAAGGAGAGGTTAGAGCTTATGGGCTAGGCAGTATTTAAATGAATACAGTTTGTGTGTAATTATTCCAGGTATAAGCTAGCCAGGGCCAAAAGCAGGCCCATGGCCAGGAGCTGGGAGCTAGAGCTGGGGAACACAGACCCCACAGCCCACTCCTCCCCATGCTACAATGGACGTTCATTTGTGCTGTGTAAGTAATCCTGAGTATATGGGGCACTGTTGACCTTGACCCATGATTGACAGGATAATACCCGTAAAGAATACTTGCTCTCCTCCTTGCTGTATCTTTTATTTCAAATAGCTCCTCAGCCAGTGGTGGGGCATTTTGTCAACTTCCTTTCTCCATGCTGGGTTTCTCATGTGGCTTGAATGTATACAGGTCTTGTGCATGATGTCACAACCACTGTGAGTCCACAGGTATACCTACCCTGCTGTATCTTAAAAAAAAAAAACAACTTTGCTTTCTTGTAGCCATCCACTGCTTCCTGGCTCTTGCAATCTTTCCATTCACTCTTTTTTAAGATTCCTGAGACTTGAGAGGAAATGATATGATATAGTTGTACCATTTAGGTCTAAACACGACACAGTCTGGCTGGCTGGCTGTTGACCAGTGGTGGGGTTCTGTGTTAACCACCACCTACTGCAAGCAGCACGTTTGAGGGAGATTCAGTAATGCACGAATTTGTGTCTTGCAATAAGTCCTTAGCTGTTGCTTTAATACAATGTTCTTTTAGCAAGTAACAATAGTACATTCTCACCAAGGGCCTGTGACTTGTCTAAGCCGAAGGTCCTTGGGACAATAATGGTGGCAGATATAGGCTCCATTTTGCAAATTCAGCCTTAAATCCTGTCATAAAGTGGTTGTTTACTCCTTTAATATTTCCACTCTTATTACATCAGTAGGTGCATATTGTCAGGCCAGTCATTGAAGCTCACGGGGTTCACGGCTGGGCAACACAGGTGGTTACCTTTCTTCTGTCGTAGCACATATAGCATCTCCCATCCCTATAAAAGCTAGCCTGTAGCAATGAGACTTCTATATGAGTATCAGCTAGATTTCTCTGTGTTTTTTGACTGTTTGTGTGGTATTATCAGGTATGGGGTCTTACTATCAAGTAATGGCAATAGCCTCAAATGTTTGAGGGTCTTTGTCTCCCATTTGCCAACAATTGGGTTTTATTTACTAGCCTCTATGTCTAGTAGGGGCACTGGCTCCCTGTCATTGAATATTGAATAAATCCACTTAAATTCCTTTCTCTCTCTCTCTCTCTCTCTCTCACTCACTCTCTCTTCCCCACGTCCCATCATGTATGTGTGAGTGTGTGTGTGTTTGTGTGTATGGACAGCAAAAGTTTTTCATTTGACTTTTTGAAAAAGTCCTTTAGTATTAGTTGTCCTTCCCTCTTGCAGAATATTTGCTTAACTATGCAAAGACTTATTGCATTTGTTTAACTATGTAAAGGTGTGTTGCATTTGTTTATGTTGCAAAATATTTAACTATGTAAAGATGTGCTGCATTTGTTTAATTATGTAAAGATGTTTATTTGCCTTGTCTGCCTAAGTCACCAGATTAGGATAGTGAAAAGCTGAATGGTCAGCAGCAATGGAAGAGGTGTAGGCAGAACTTCCAGACAGAGGAATAAGTAGGAGGGGGACTTTAGACTTGAGAAAAAAAGGTAGATGCCACCTTGCTAATGATGTTATAAACAAGACAAATGCCATGTGGCTTCACCACAATCTTGGTTGATGTTACCACATAGCACAAACCAAAATGGTGGCACCAGTAAAACTTAATGGTCCCACTCAACCCTCTGAGACTCATTATACACACTAAGGAGAAAGCATCAAACATTTAAGGCGATACAATTTTTGTAATTTAAATGTTTTGTTTTGGTACTTTTTAGATGATGTATTTACTGGCTTATAAGTACATAAAATTCTACCACCCACGTACCCCCAACACTGACATACTAACAAATGGAGCTAACAACGTGAGATTCACAAATCCCAACAGAGAATCAAAGGATAAATCAAATTCTGTACAAGCTGCTACCAGTGGGGCACCTCTATAGTAGGCTCTGCTGCATCTCAGTGCCTCATTATGAGAGAGAAATTTAACACACAGATTTTTAATAAATATATTGTTGGGTTGGGCAGAAACAAAAACAGATGCATGTGAAACAATGTACTAAGGCAGGAAAAGAACATTTTATCTCAGAGGAAAATGAGTCTGGAAATATCAGACAGAAATAGCAGGCTGAACAGAAGGGAAATCATGCCTTGGACTAGAAACCTAGCCAACTACCGGAGACTGAAAAGTCATGGATCTTAGAGAAGAATCCCCTGCCACCACTTCACTTTCCCAGCATAATTTCCAGCTGAAGTTTAAATAATATCCTTATACACAGAGATAAATGCAGCTCTCACCCTCATCAAAGAAGCTTCCCCTTTGTAATGAACAGGATACTATCTCTGAAAACCACAAGTTTTCTAAATACAGAGAAAAAGATCTTAGGATAAGAGAATCAAAATTAAGCATACAAAGTATAGAATACGCCAAAAATTGTTTCTTGAGTTTTTATTAGGTTCATGCTCTGGAATGCATTACATATAAACAAACATAACAGTGATGGTTACACTTAGAGCCTCCCGAAACTCTAAGTTTAGGAAGGAAGCAAAGGAGGAATGTGGAAGGCAGGGTAACAGAGGCAGAGAAGTATTGAAGGGAAAGAGCCATACTATCCTTAGCAACAATGTCTGCATGTACAACTAGTCTTAGCTGCTTATTTTTATCTATTGTGAACAAAACCTTGTTCCATAAGACATGGTATTTTCACCCTAATTCTCACCAGTAGTAAGGAGTATAGGAAGTCTGGTGACTTGATTCTATTCTTAGTCTCTTAGAATTAGACTCATTAATGCGTCTGTCTTATATTTTTTCTATATTTATAATAAAACTGACTTTCATTTTGTAAAGAGGCTTTCAATTCTATAGTGCAACCTCATTTCCCTTTATTTACTGCTTGTTAATCACTTCCATTTCAATCTTTATTCTCTCTTCCTAAACACTCTTCCATTTCCTCAAATTTATCTTTTTTTTTTTCGAGACAGGGTTTCTCTGTGGCTTTGGAGCCTGCGCTGGAACTAGCTCTTGTAGACCAGGCTGGTCTCAAACTCACAAAGATCCGCCTGCCTCTGCCTCCCGAGTGCTGGGATTAAAGGCGTGCGCCACCACCACCCAGCCAAATTTATCATTTTTAACAAAAACTCTGATGATTTTAATTCCACTTTAGCTCCCTCGTCAACACTCACAATGTAACCTCCTTTAGAAACTTAGGAAATAAAGATCAATGTCATGTACTATTATACGATTTCCTCCAAGTTAGCTTACTTGGAGTCTCCAAGTATGAGCAAAGAAGATCTCCATCTTCCTGCTGTAATAGGTATTGTTTCAAATGACTTTTTATTAACATAATCCTCACCTTTCTTTTTAGCAGCTCCTGTGTTTTCTCTACTTTCTTCAGAATCCATAGACATTTGAGCACACCACTTCGATTGAAGACACTCAAAGACGGGCTAATAAAATTAACATCAGTAAGGAACTGCATAGAGGTTTCCTAAAGCCTTTCCAAGATACATCTAGACTGCATATCAAAAGCAACTAGATAGAGATAAAGGATGCATTGTAGAAAAGCATATGTAATGAGATCCCAACATATGCTCTCTGCATTGCATCTGCACTTCCTTCATATGGTAAGTGGTCATAGACATCCAGAGGAGATATTTTCATAGTCAGAAGAGACTGAACTGTGCGTGTTTAAATAAGAAGTGAGCTTCAGAATACATGTGGTCATCACATGACCCCCTGGTTTTTAAACAAATCTTCCTCTATTGCTCTGACAGGATGGGATATTGACATTTACACACACAGAAACATTTTCTGTAAAAGGAAGAAATGTCAAAGGAAGTGAGTTTCTATAAAGTAAGCTATCTAGAATAAACAGAACACTCTTATACTTGATCCTTTTGGAATTAAAGTACTAAGCACATTGAATAAATTTTTAACTAAGAAAAAACTGGCTTCTCAGAGAGACCAGGTCAAGTTTGAAATTCTTCTTTGCCTTACAGTTAAATAAGAGCTCGAAATACTAGACATTATTTGTCAGAGTTTCCTATTAAGAGAGAACTATTAAAAGTATATAAAGCATTAAAAAATGATAAGTAAGAACTTTAAAAACTAATTGCATAATGTAGGCATTTTGAGCAAATGTAGCCAAAACATACAACCCAATACTGAGAGCACAAAGCACCTCTAAATAACTACAGAAGAAAGCATTGGAAGTGTGTCCAGTGTTATGCCAAAGCAAAAAAGTAGAGAGTGTAGAACACATTATCTGCCTCCATGCAGTCATAGCCAAACTGTGTTGCCCCTAGCCCATAGCCCTCTGCTTGTGGTCATGGGCAAGGTACCTAAGAATCATTCCATTACTGTGACATTGCTGATGACTTCCAATTTGATCTTCTGTGTTAGGACTATATTTTTTTCTTATATATTTTTGTTATGCATAAAACATTTATTCTTTTCTACGTACCAGAGGGTGTTTGACAGGGTGACAGACTGGCTATAGCTCTATCTCCATTCTTCACACCAATTTAATTTTAATTTTTGAGATGATCCTCTTGTTTCAGCTTCTTAAGCACTACGGTCATAGGTGTGCACCAGCTTCTGTGATCCCTTATCTCATCCTTACATCTGAATGTCATCTCAATTTATTCTAACAGCAAGCAAAGTCAATGAGTAATATTGCATTGCATTTGCTGATGTCCATCATTGAATTAATGATAACATTAAAAGTAATTACATGGAACATAACCCAAGAGGACCCATTCTAGAGTATAGCATTCTGTTTATTGTTAGTGGAGTCCTATGTACATCCCTGTTCACTCACACTCCTGAGACAGCAGGAGTCCAAAGAAAAATAAACTCTTATCCTCTGCTTTGCCACTATGCTGTTTGTTAGTAGGAAATCAGAGGAATTTTCAGTCATTGGGAGTGACCATCATAGCATTAATTGGGTTCAGAAAGGATCATTCCTCCAATGTTTATACTTTAAACTTCTTTGTCACCAGTGCAAATCTTGTCTATCTATGTAAGTAAGATGTTATAGGAATGGAACTCTGGCCATAAGAAAAGGTTGTGGAAGAAATCCTAATTATCCTTGGAGGCTTAGGAGGAGTTAGCTGCTATGGGTTTTGAAAATGTTATGCATGGCAGCATTGACAAAAGGTTCTAAAATTAGATATTAGACATGATCACATTATTTCCTAGGACAGTGTGACTTGTAACTGACTCAGTCCGTGTTAAACATTCACCAATAAGAAGAATCTTAAAGGAAAACGTAAACTCCTGAGTACCTTCTGCTGCTTCTTGTCACTGCCAAACCTTCCTGTGTCTTCTTTCTTTGGTCTCAGTTGTACTGTTGTGACTCCTGAGAGATACATAGTGTAGTTAAAATCAGACATTAAAACAGTAGCACAACCATCATCATGCACTTAACTGGTGATACAAATGTTGAAAAAGCAAATGAAGAAGAGTTGGGTTTTTAGCTTAATAATTAAAGGGTTAGGTTCACCTTAATATTCAACGAGGTATCTACTGGCTTGAGAAATGAATACAATTATCTAGAGAGTCATACTCCAAATAGACACATTTGCAGAGGCACCATGTTACAGTTAACTGCACATGTGGAAAATACATGCTCAAGTGATTCCAGTAGACACAAACTAGCCTGACTTTGGAAACAGAATGGGTTGATGTGGTTCTTTGAAAGAAAATAACCCCAAAAGGGGGAGTGGTACTATTAGGAGGTGTGACCTTGTTGGAGGAAGTGGTACTATTAGGAGGTGTGACCTTGTTGGAGGAAGTGTGTCACTGTGTGGGGAGGCTTTGAGGTCTCATATGTTCAAGTTTCATTCAGTGTGACAATCAGTCGACTTCTTGTTGCCTGCAAGCTGTAGCAATCTCAGCTATTCCTCCAGCACCATATCTTCCTATACACTGCCATGTTCCATGCCATGAAGATAACAGACTGAACCTCTGAAACTGTGAAGTGAACCACCTCAATTAAATGTTTTCTTTAGAAGAGTAGCTGGGATCATGGTGTCTCTTGACAGCAATTAAAAACCCTAAGACAGTTGGCACATAGAATCACTACCACCACACTGCACACTATTATCTACCTGGGGAAAGGAATAGGAATATTTCTAGACATTTTCTTTTTTATTTTTTTTCAAGGCAGAGTTTACTCTGTAGCATTGGAGCCTGTCCTGGAACTAGCTCTAGTAAACCAGGCTGGTCTCGAGCTCACAAGGATCCGCCTGCCTCTGCCTCCTGAGTGCTGGGATTAAAGGCGTGAGCCACCACCGCCCGCCTTCTAGACATTTTCTTAAATGAGTTATGTCTTACACTTCTTATCTCCTTCCTGTATGAAATGCTCTACTTTTTGACCAGCCTCTTCCTTCTTATAAAACTTCACTCCTGTATTGTTAGTGGGAGTGCAAACTGGTACAGCCCCTTTGGATGTCAATATGGTGATTTTTCAGGAAATTAGGAAACAACCTTCCTCAAGACACAGCAATATCACTTTTGGGTATATACCCAAAGGATTCTCAATTATACCACAAGGACATGTGCTCAACTATGTTCATAGCAGCATTGTTTGTCATAGCCAGAACCTGGAAACAACCTAAATGCCCCTCGACTGAAGAATGGATAACGAGGCCCTTTTGACTGCGGCAGGCCCTTGGAGAGGGCTTCTGATTCAGCCATCCGGACCGGAGAGTAAGTGGATCCCAGCCCAGCCGCCTAGGCATCCCGCCCCGGAGGAGACTAAGGACACCCTCCAATCCCCAAAACTTTCTGGCCACTCAGAGAGCTTCCCCCACCTTTTGGCTTTTCTGCTTATCACACCCCAGCTTACCCCCGAGCATCCCTTCCCATTAGCGGGGTCCTAGGTTCCCCAAACGAACTCAGCCTGCTTCTAGGCTGAGGCCCTGAGAAAAAAAGGGGGTGTGTACAAAGTCTCAGGGATAAAGAAAAGGTGGTACATTTACACAATGTAGTACTATACAGCTAATAATAATAATAATATCTTGAAATTTGCAGGCAAGTAGATGGAGCTAGAAAACATCATACTGAGTGAAGTAACCCAGACCCAGAAAGACAAACATCATATGTACTCACTAATAAGTGGATTTTAGACATAAAGCAAAGAAAACCAGCCTATAATTCACAATCCCAGAGAACCTCGACAATAATGAGGACTCTAGGAGAGACATACATGGATCTAATCTACATGGGAAGTAGAAAAAGACAAGATCTCCTGAGTAAATTGGGAGCATGGGGACCATGGAAAAAGGTAGAAGGGGAGGGAACAAAAAGAGAGGGGAGCAGAGAAATACGTATAGCTCAATAAAATCAATTTTAAAAAGTTTTTAAAAAACTTCACAGTATCAGAATTCTTCCTAGATAATAGTCCTTATTCTCCAGGTCAGCATGTATGGTTTCATTTTAATTGCCTTAGAAGTTTTTCCATTTTTCAAACATTTAAGTTTCATTGGCGTTGTCAATTATTACTTTGGATTGTAAACTCTTTTACTCTTGTCCTACTTGTGGCAATGTTAAATCATTTTTGTATAATTAGTATCATGCTTATTTTACTAATAATCATTTCTTGGGTTTTACTAGGCTGGTGTATGCTCTAGAATTTGGAGAATGTAAAGTAATATGTCAGTGATGATCATACACAGGTATTGTCTGAGTTGACTCATAAACTCTAAGTTATTGGAAGTAGAGAGAAAGAAAGCATAAAAGTGTATAAAACATGAGAAAGAGGCAGGGATTGTTGATGGGGGAGTAACACTACAAGACATTAACATATTTACATGTTTGACTGGACATTACTGTTTATCTATTGCAAAGAAAACCTAGATACAAATATTGCAGTCCAACATCCTCAGTAACGAGGCATGTAGGATACATGGTGACTTCTAATTTCAGGCTTTTATATTCTGTGGTATTCTACCTTATAATAATTCTTCCTGTATTTCTAATACAGCCACCCTTCAGTGTGTAAAGAATCTGTTTGTGCACTCTTCCCTACACACACTGGTATGATTCCTTTCATTTAATCCCTGTAACTTTGTCTACCTCAATCTTTTTAAATACTATTCCATTTCCTAATAGTCCTCATAATATGTAAGGACATTAATATTTCTGATCATACATCAGGCCTCTCAGGGATACTTTTAATGATGTAACTTTGTCAGAAGCCTAAGAATATATGTTATGAAAGACTAGTTTTTAGTTCATGAATATTGGCAGGGCAGTTGACTTTGGTGAAGAGAGCAGCTTCATCTTCATGTTTTAACAGGCATTCCTTGCTATGACTATAAAGTTCTTTTCGGGGGAGGGAGTTTCAAGACAGGGTTTCTCTGTAGCTTTGGAGCCTGTCCTGGAGCTTGCTTTGTAGACAAGGCTGGCCTCAAACTCACAGAGATCCGCCTGTTCTGTCTCTCGAGTGCTGGGACCAAAGGTGTGTACCACCACTGCCTGGCTCAACTATAGAGTTCTTACCTCTCTCTTCAGCATCATTTTTTACATGTATTTCAGGATTTACAGACACTCGAACCTTCTGTTTCAGTTGAAGTTGCTCAAAAGAAGGCTGTTAAAATTAGAATGAGTAAGTACTTGCACAAAAACTTCCTAACTACTTCCTAACTACTCCTCAAGAACATTACAATACCTTTCTTAAAAGCAAATAGCTATAAATAAAAGATGCATATCCTGAAAAATAGACAAAGATGCGTAGAAAGATTGTAGATAGATCGTAGATAGATAGATAGATAGATAGATAGATAGATAGATAGATAGATAGATAGATAAAAGATAGGTAGGTAGGTAGATTCTTATATATACTTTCTAAGTAACATCTCTATCTCTTCATACAATAACTGAACCTAGAAGTCCATTGGTTCATGTTTTTAGTTTGCAAGTAGTTGGAATTTGGGCAATGATGAAAAGATTATGCAAAAAACCCTAGGATAAGATTCAGTAGTTTATTTACTATAGATTCTGAAATCAGCATATATTGTGCACTAAAGAGGAAGAAGGGTGCTGAAATTAAATATTAGATGATGGACCCATTTCTACTTAGGACTGTGCAGGGTAAGACAGCCCCCTTCTCCAGTGAGAAGAATCTTAATGTGAAAATTCAAATTCCTGGATACCTTCCACTGCTTCTTGGCACTGCCACACTGTCCTGTCTGTTCGTCCTCCGACCACAGCTGTACAGTTTTGGCACCTGACAAACACATATGTGAAGTCATCCAAGAAAGCAGTGAAATAAACACTATCAGCTACAAAATCATAGATACAAAAATTTAAAAGTGAACAATAAAATGTTGGATGTTTATTTTGCAATGAAATTTTCAACTAATCTTGATATTCAACCAGATGTTTTCTGACACAGAACATAAATGTCATAATCAAAACTTCATAGATATTACATAGAGACAATAGGAGTCAAAATATTCATCCCTCTATATATGTGCCAAAGACATATGCACTTATTATTCCAAAAACCAGAAATGAACACATCTTCAGTAACAAAACTGTCAATGTGAGTCACATATTTTCACAGTGCTCACTCTTCTCTACTTGCTAAAACTACAAAGTAGTATTACAATAGTATTTAAATACCATACTATATATATATCTATCTTTATAATGTTTAGTGTTAAATAAATCAATATAATATATTATATTTAATATAATTGTATTCATAAACTCATCCATTCCCTCCCATATCTTTATCCTGGTTACCCCTCATTCCTGCAGTGTTTGTGCCTAAATATTTTATATCCAGTATAGAAGTGACATTTCTTAAGAGTTTGCAAAATTAGTGTTTTACTTGTTTTTCTCTGAAATTATTCATTGAATTTGACTGGTTTCTGGCCCTGGAATTTAAAGGGGTAAGCAACTATTGCAACAGCATGCTTACACAAGAATTGTTGATTTGTCTATTAACAAGAGGGTAAGTATATAGTGACTAGAATGGTAAAATAGCATGTGAGCCATTCTAATGGAGTCATGAGTTTCAGCTTGCAGATACGTCTAAAATTATAGGTAGGATTGAAGTAGACATCACCTTATTAGTACTGTATGAGAAAGTCATAGAAATGGTGAAGGGCTGGAAAGAGAGGGCTGAAAGGAACTAGGTCATTAAGGTTTACTGTATAGTTCTGAGTCAGTGAGCTTCCATTAAGCTCAGATCAGCTATTTCAGTCTTTACCCCTTTGTTTATATTATCACTCCTCCCTTTCTTTGACTGGACTTTGGGAGCTCAGGCCACTACTTTGTTATGAATCGCTGTATCTGTTTCCATCAGTTGCTTGATGAAGGTTCTTTGATGACAATTAAGGTAGTTATCAATCTGATTGCAGGGGAAGGCCAGTTCAGACACCGTCTCCACTATTGCTTAGGGTCTTAGCTGGTGTCATCCTTGTAGATTCCTGGGAATTTCCCTAGTGCCAAGTTTCTTACTAGCCCCATAATAGTTCCCTCGCTCAAGACACCTCTTTCATTGCTCTCCCTCTCTGTACTTCCCCCATCTCGACCTTCCTGTTCCCTCATGTTCTCTTCCTTTTCTCTTCCCTTATCCTCTCCTCCTTTCTTCTGCCCTCGTTTCTTTTCCACCCCCACATTCCCAATTTTCTCAGGAGTTCTTGTCTATTTCCCCTTCCCAGGGGATCCATGTATGTTTCTGTTAGGGTTCTCCTTGTTACCTAGCTTCTCTGGACTCTTGGACTATAGATTGGTTATCCTTTGCTTTGTGTCTAATATCCACTTAGGAGTAAGTACATAACATGTTCATCTTTCTGGGTATGAGGATACCCCACTCAGGATGAGTTTTTTCCAGTTCCATCCATTTGCATACAAATTTCAAGATGTCATTTTTTTTTAAACCACTGAGTAGTACTCCATTGTGTAAATGTACTACATTTTCTTTATCCATTCTTCAGTTAAGAGGAATGATCTAGGTTGTTTCCAGGTTCCGGTTATTACAATTAATGCTGCTATGAACATAATTGAGCAAATGTCCTTGTAGTATGCTTGAGCATCTTTTGGGTATATGCCCAAAGTGGTATTGCTGGGTCTTAAGGTAGGTTGATTCCCAATTTTCTGAGAAACCACCATACAGATTTCCAGAGGGGCTGTACTCATTTGCATTTCCACCAGCAATGGAGTAGTGTTCTTATTCCTCATCCTCTCCAACATGAGCAGTCATCAGTGTTTTTGATCTTGGTCATTCTGACTGGTGTAAGATGATATCTCACAGTCATTTTGATTTCCTTTTCCCTGATGGCTAAAAATGTTGAGCAGTTCCTTACGTATCTTTTGGTCATTTGAGATTCTTCTGTGGAGAATTCTCTGTTCAGATCTGTACTCCCTTTTTCACTCGGATTACTTGGTATTTTGGTGTCTAGTTTCTTGAGGTTTTTTTTTATATATATTTTAGAGATCAGTCCTCTGTCTGATGTGGGGTTGGTTAAGATCTTTTTCCATTCTGTAGGCTGCTGTTTCATCTTATTGAATGTGTCTTTTGCCTTGCAGAAGCTTCTGAGTTTCAGAAGGTCCTGTTTATTGATTGTCACTTTCAGTGTCTGTGCTACTGTTGTTATAATTAGGAAGTGGTTTCCTGTGCCTATGAGTTCAAGGATATTTCACACTTTCTCGTCTATGAGTGTGGCTGGATTTATATTGAGGTCTTTGATTCATTTGGACTTGAGTTTTGTGCATGGGGATAGGTATGGATCTATTTGCAGTCTTCTACATGTTGACATATGGTTATGCCAGCACCATTTGTTGAAGATGCTTTCTATTTTCTATTTTATAGACAGCATAGGATGAAACTAGGCTCTCTGAGTGTGGGTAGCAGTTGTATGGCTTGGACAGTCTGTGGGGCCATGGGCAGTGAGGCCAGGATTTATCCTGACTGCTTGAACTGGATTTTTGGAACACATTCTGTTTGGATGGATACCTTGCTCAGCCTAGTTGTAGTGATCTTGGTCATGTATCAAAGTGGTGTGCTAGACTTCGTTGACTCCCATAGGAAGGAAACCTTACCCTCGCTGAGGAATGGAAGGGGGTGGAGTAAGGGGAAGGGGAACTAAGAGGGAGGATGGGAGAGAGTGGGAAATGGGATAGGTATATAAAATTTTAATTAATAATAATATTTTTATAAAAATGCCTGTTGTATATAAGTGAAGCCTTACCCCAAAACAATTTATATTGCTAAAACTATAATTATAGCCAAATCAGAAGAAAAACCATCCAAAAGATATCAGTTCAATGAGTATATAAATTTGGATTTGCTGTTGTCAGTAACTGTGTTTGCATGTAACTGAAACTGTTCTAAAAATATGAAATCTAATCTTCTGGTTGGGGATAGTAAGACAACCTGTTTTATTACATTGCAATATGTAAATTCCTGCTGCAGTCTGAATATCATGGTTGACTAGGGCCACTGACTTAAGGAGCACGTTAATCTAAACCCAAATTAAATAGATGATACCTATATGCTGTTTCCCCAATGGATTAAAAAAAAACTATTTTTACTAGACCAGTTTTTTTATATACTTTATTATGTCTTCAAGAGTTCCATACAATGGGCTCTCATCATCTTCACCCATAGCTCCTCCAAGATCTAGCCCTGAACACCTCACTTTGTGTCCTTTTTTAAAAAATCAAGTCCAAGTGATGCTGCTCATGTATTCTTGGGTATATGGCACTCTGTGGTAGTATGATCAGTATACCTGGGTCTGCAGTCTTACAGAACACTGACAGCGCCCCTCTCATAGGGGAAGACTGGGCTTCCTGCCCTCCTCCCTTCTGCATGCTAAGATTCGTTCGGCCTTAAGCTTTCACAGGTTTCGGATATTCCATCATAACCTCTGTGAAATAATACGTGACACTCATAGGATACTCAGCACTTCTGGTCATGCCTCAGCCTCCCAATTAACTGGATGTGAATGCACAGATGGTTTTGAGAAAATGCTGAAGAAGATACGCATCCTGGTGTCTAATAACTAATCTCAACTTATCACTAGAAAACGTATGGATTCCAAAATTAGGATGCAACTGAGCTGATACATAACCACCAAAGTGCCCAAGTGGTAACTCTTCATGTGGAAAACCAAACTTTAGTCAGCAAACAACTCATTTTTAGATAATGATGCTGAAATGATATTTACATTTCTTAAACTTAATCCTTTCAGTAAATTAGAGAAGTATATTGTAGGAAATAAAAGACTGGACATTTCAAATATTCATAAGCGCTAGTTTCAGGGAAATAGCTATTGATAAAGGTACCTGTCATGAGTGGTTTTTCCTGCTTCATTGTTGAGTCTTCCATGAACACAAAGTCTTGTTTCTTAATGGCATCCTGCATGGTTTGAAATAAGATGTTTGATGGCATGCTTATACACCATATAGTAGGAAGTTAAGGATACAGAACAAAATGAGAACATTTTTACCTTTAATTTGGGGTATTCAGAAGGAAGACCTGAAAAACCAGAGATTTGCTGTTAATTGCATGTTAGCATGACAAGGTCAATCAAAATTTCATGCAGAATCAGTGTGGAAAAAAATCACCAGAGTTATCATGGGAATATTTCTTCTAAGACCAGGTTTTGGTTTATCCTCACTTTGCTTGCTCTGTTATAGTCTTATTATGAGATAAAGTAAAAGCCAAGTACAAAATGATGTTTTAACTTTAATTAAATGGAAATTTTTAAAGTTAGATTACTATTCCAATAAACACAGCTAAACAGAAAAGACTCTGATATCGACGCCAGCATTTCACTCCTAACTGATGGAGGGAAAGGTGCCCTCTTTCATGAAAATTTATTATCTAACCCAGATGTCAAAATGAACACTAGCGAGACAGTGCAGACACTGCCAGTTGAACTTTCAGAATAAGAATCTGTTTTCTCCACGTTACTAATTCAGGAAGGAAAACACAGTCAAAATCCAGGGAAAGACACAAGTCAATGTTTTGTTAAAGAAGGCTTTCCAATTTGATTAACCTCCAAGTTAATGTTAAAAATAATGCACAAAGAACTCAAGAAATTAGACATAAAAGCTCTAAATTACCCAAGTACTACTGTTCTGCTAAAGAAACATAGCAATAAAATGATTCCTGGAATTTACTACACCCATAGATCAGTGTCTTGTCCAACCAACATTGGAGAAGTTTCCTCCTGCAGTAGATAGGAAATACGAGATCTACATCTGAACAATGTGTAAAGAGTGAGAAACATGAGAGCACCCAATCCCAAATGGAGGATCTTCATCAAACCTCTGCCCTGAAAGTTCAGTTAACTATGTGGATGAGGAGACAGAAGGTTGTGAGATTCAGAGGGGATAGGATGACAACAAGGAAACAATGTCTTCCAGATACAACAGGACTAACAGATAAGCTCACAGAGACTGTGGTAACATGCACAAGGTCTCAGCCAGGTGCTGTTCCAGCACTGAGAGAGGGAAAGGAACATCAGCTCCCCATCCTTAATCAAAAAGCTATCCCCAATTGACAGCCACTCACAAAGTATAAGTGTAATCTTCACCCATCATCAAGGAAACTTTTTGCAACAGATGGAGACCACTACAGAAAACCACAGCCAATCAAAATGCAAAGCTTATTGCATCTGAGTTGTTGATCCCAGTCTGAATGGATAAATCTCCTTCATCTAAGGCAACATTTCAGAAGAGGTGGAGGAAAGATCTTTCATATTGTTTGTTTTTCACTGTAAGCTTGGCATGCTGACTTCTTTTGTTGCTTGTGTGTCTGATATAAGATTTTAGCCTGCCTCATACTGGGCTGGTGTCAGGAGCTAGGCCTATAAGTGGAGATGGGTTAAATTAAGATGTAAGAGTTAGTCAATAAGAAGCTAGAACTAATAGGCCAAGCAGTGATTTAAATAATATAGTTTCTGTGTGATTATTTCAGGGCTGAGCAGCTGGGAACCAACAAATAGCCTCCCTAAACAAATTGGCACCCACGTGGC
>JAQHUG010000382.1:1617277-1628429 GCA_028555095.1 Dicrostonyx torquatus | reverse complement strand
CTGTTGTTCATATTTCATCGATATCACTGTTGCCTCTTTGTTGTGATTTTATCGAACAAAGGGCTTTGTTCTGTGTTTACTGAAGAGCATAAGAAACATGGTATGGTAAAGGAATGAAAAATGCTGCTTTATAGGAACATATAATAGAATTTTATAAGAAAAGTTATTTTCCTAGCCTCAATTGATCCTGAAAAGCACTTGAAACCATACACAGATGTTATTGACCTATATCCACATGTTGCTTCCAACATTTCTTGGCATGGACAGGCTGAGTACTTGTTAGGATAGTAGATTGAAAGTATACCCTTAAATGATCTCAAAGCACATTATTAACTTGACTTCAGGGTCTGGCAAAATTTCAGTACCTTTGAAAGCATGAGATATTCTTAAAAAAATATCACCACAATAAAGACACATAAAAGAAGATATAACTGATATGTTATCTACCTTAAACAAATCACCTTGAGGTAGTAATTTCCTTTAAACATTCAAATTAACAGTAAGAACTACATTATTTACTTCAAATTCTTCAATGAAATTTGTATAATATGAACTAGTAATGAGAAAACTGTAAGTATTTCAAATATTTTGATGTATTTGTCAGTAGAAATTAATATTGCAATACTTACCTGCTAATAATGGTATCACTGGACTCATATCCCATGCCTTCTTTGGAACAGATTCTTCCTTTACAATGGTAGGCTATATTAATTTAGAAAAAAATTAATGATTCTTATACAGGTTATAGAATATGAAATTAATATGAAATTAATGATTCAGAATAAAATGAAGAGTAACTACCTTTGATTGAGGACATTCCTTAGGAAATTCTGAAGTTTCAAAGAAACAATCAATTAAATACAAATATCACAATATTGACTATATATTTATAAAGAGTATAAAAGTAATAATCACGGATAACTTGATGGTTATTTAATTTTGTTTTGATGAATTTTTACTGTTTCATTTTTAGATAACTGAGGAACATGACAGAAATCCAACAAACAAAATTCAACTATAGCTATAGTTATACTTAGAATTATCCAAAAGAATATAATCTAAATGAATATAACTTAATAGGAAAGGCACATATACCACAATATGAGATTTTTAATTGATGGAAAGAAAACCTATTTGTGGTCTCAGGAAGAAAACATAATTATGAGGTGACATTTCATTTATTAAAGCTGATGGCTGAACAAGTCAGCACATCCCTCTAATAAAACAGTTCAGGGACATTTAAGCAATATTATTAGAGCTATCCATGTTCTCCATGTCATGTTCTAATTTTTGCATCATCTGTCAACCATAAAACTTTAAAGAGGTTAATGATTCATATGTTATAGTTTTCAAATTTGATCAATTTGGGTGTTCATGTGCAGAATGACATTGCATAAAATTTCTCCTCAGTGGACACACATGTGGACTGCTAATTAGACATTTAGAATTAATTTCCTTTTTAGGGTATACATATCTTTTTGGTAAATGCTTTTCAGAAGATATGTGAACTTAAACTACAAGAAAAGAGAGGATATAAGAGTGTAAATGTATATCAAAATTTATATATATATGTTTGCATGTGCACCAACAACAAAAATGGTTAATTAAAAATCACTTTGTGAGATATTATTGGCAAATAAAAAAACAAAGTTGTCACAAGAGAATTATAAAGTACTGATTTGCTACATCTCAAATCAGAGCAGTGCTTTATGTGTTATGTATTTAATAAATAACCATATGTCTTTTTTCACAATTATACTATTCAGTGTCACATGGGAATAGTCAAGTAGGGTTTCATCAATTAACAATCTTATAAGGAATTTAGCTATCATTTCATAACCAGATGATTCTGCATTCAAATTAAACTCTTCTAAATCCCTAAAATCATTATAATCTACATCTTTGATGCCTTACATTTACAGAGATTACTGAGTGCTGTAGTCCATCACAAAACTCACTCCCTCTTTTGTTCCAATAACTCATACAAATAGCAATAATTCTCATTTCCATTTGAATCAACGTAAAGCAAAGATTTCTGAGATGGCTTCGCTACAGTTCTTTAACGTTCACTCTAAATTTGCACGTTACTTTTTTTAGTTTTTAATCAACAAGACACAAGATAGAGTCATTTGAGAAGAGGGACCCCCAGTCAATAAACCGTCCCCATTAGATTTGCCTCAGACAGCCTGTGGGGTAGTTTCTTGACAATGAATGATGTGGAACATTCCAGACAAATCTTTATGCCTTCCCCAAAGTGAGGAAACAAGACTATGGGAACACAGTGTTCGGTCTCTTACACACAATTCCTCATTAGCAGATTGCTTTATAGTGTTTTAGCATTAGTAATCCCCCACTCATGATTTTTATATGAATTTCCTGCTCTCCCCTGCACACTCCCTTTCTTCATTCCCTTCATTTCCTCTCTGTCTTTTTTGCCTTTCTTAATCTATCCCCATTCTTCTCCACCCCCACTTGCTTCCTAACCGACCTTGGTCATTAAACACCAGAGAGGTAACTCATACCCTCCTCCTTTTTGATACGCTTCATTTAGCCTGTCTTAAAACTTGTCTTTGACATGTGTGCTACTAAAACGTAAAATACCTTGTTATTCAGTACATATTTATGAGATAACTTTTCTGGCTTGAGGTATACGTAACTCCTTGTGCTTCAAACAAATATTCTATCATGGACATTTTATTGTCAGGTTCCTCACCTTTCTCCTGACACATCACCATTTTTTCTCCTCTTTGATCTTTAGCCGTTGATAAATAACCAACATCCTGTGTGTGGATTTGATTAAAGATAGTCTGTTAAAATAAGCATCAGTAATCAGTTACATTTTTTTAATCACTTTCCTGCAAAATCTCAGTTTTCTATTTTAAAATCAATCAAATTTACCTTAAGAGGTAAGGAGGGGAAGAAATAGAAGGGAAGGAAATAGAATGTACATCAGACTCAAACACATTATATGTGTGTACAAATTTTAAATTTTAATTTAAAAATAAAAAAATTAGATTTAAAATAAATATGCATTGAAAATATCTTACAACAAAATGACTTAGCATGTTTTATTTATATAAATTTGTGTATACACATATATGCTTGCACATGTAACAATAATAAATAAAAAGAGCTCATCAATTTGAGAATACAGAGTCCTGGGAGGGGTTTGAGGGAAGGTAGCCAGGAAAAGGAGGATGGAAAGTGAAGCAATTCTATTTCAATTAAAAATATATGTCAAAATTTTTATATAAAAAGTCATCAAACAAATCTAAAGCTGATAAACACATTCACAAAAGCATTACGGTATAAAATTAACATTTAAAAGTTAGTAGCCTTCCGATGGCAATGATACCAAAAAAGAAAAAAAAATGCCTTTTTTAAAATCTTGAAATTATCTCAACTAATGAAGTGTCCAAGCGCACAATGAAAACTTTAAGATACTGAAGAAGACACCAGAATATGGAAAGACCTTTTTGTGCTGTTTTTTGTTTTTGTTTTATTTGCAATTTGACATAAACTGGAGCCACATGAGAAAAGGGAAGGTCAGTTGAAGAACTGCCACCATCAGAACGGCCTTAGGGCAGGCATATCTGTGGACATTTTCTTGAATAATGACTCATATGGGAGGGCCCAGACGACTATGGGCAGTGATGTGGAGAGGTGACCCTGGCTTCTGTAAGAAAGCAAGCTGAGCAAGCCCGCGGAGAACAAGCCAGCTCCTCCCCAGTTTCTGCTTCATTTCCTACCTCTACATTCCCTCTTTAACACCTGCCTCAGCTCCCTTGATGATGAAATCTGTTAGACATAATAAACTGTTTCCTACCCCAGTTGCTTTCAGTCCTGCTTTTTATCAAAACAACAGACAAAGAAAACAAGAATATCTCATTTTCCCATGTGTATACACAAATATGTATGTTTTGTGTATTTGTGTGTGTGTGTGAGAGAGAGAGAGAGCAATAGAGAGAGAGAGAAGGAGAGAGAGCAAGAGAAAGAGAGAGAGTTCAACTGGAACCACCCTACACAGGGGAACCATATGATGTCCAATATCCCAGTGCCTGAGTGTGGGATAACTCCTCTCAAGTAGTTGCACTGATATATCCCTAGGAACCCCTCTCCAATATATATATAGATATATAGATAGATATATAGATATAGATATATAGATAGAGAGACTCAACTAAGAAGTCTGTGACAACTCCTGTTCTCCTCTTCAAAATTTCCTTCTGTGTTCATAAATATCTTCTCTGAGCTTTTATTTCTGTTCATGCTATCATTCCAACCATAAATTTAGATAAAACACAGCACACTTTTCTGACATCTGCCTCTTCAGGATATCCTACCAGAGTGTGCCATCACATCTGAATACATCAATTTTTCCTATCTTGACATCAAGTATGGACATTATATTAAAAAGTTAGTGTTTACTGATTCTATTTTTTGCTTTGTCATAACTTTGTATGTTGAGTGCCTAATTGCATACTTCTTAGCTGATGCTCAATAATTGAAATTATTCAAGGTCACTCAAGAAAAATGACTGTTGTGAGGCCTGAAACACTAATAAATTCAAACAGCACATGCTTTTCAATTGTTTCCTCCAAACTATATATATATATATATATATACATCTAGACACTGACATGAAACTCATAGACGATTTGCACTAAGTTCAGTCCTGATACACTCTAGTATTCAGTAAAGCCACTGGGTAATGTTTTAATATAGTTTCTGCCTCCCTTCACTGAAGTATAATGAGCTTGAAGGTTACTGTTTGGAGCACAGCACCACTGTCCCTAATGGAAGGTACCTTCTCTTTATAGGCAGTGGGACTAATTGTATATGCCTGTGTTATCTCCCGCAATAGGACCAAAATGAGTAAGTGAAACTTACACATTGATGCACTGACTGCTCGTTGGAAACCTCAGTTTTTTAGTTACTTGGAATAATAACCCTTTCTAATACATCAAATTGTGGGTTGATCCCCTTGAAATCATTCAAACTATAATGGCTTAGTTATAAGTATCAAATTTGATCTATTCTTTAAATAGTTAAGTAACAATAAGAAGGGAAAACAACATGAAAATTAAAATTTTTCATATATATATATATATGGATCGGGATTATCTGTTACTTTTAGATTCTAAAAATATTATGTATTCTGTAACTATGCAAATGGTGTTAAACTAGACATTAGGTCATGATCTATTGATTCTGAGGGCAATTTGAAAAGTAACTTTCTCTGATCCATGTTATATTATTTTACAATGAAAAACATCAGTTTGTAATTAAATTTAAATACTTAAATACCAGTGGTGGATTCTTTTCAAAGCCATCATAACTATCTGATTCTTCCTTTGATATCGATTGTACAGCTGGTCCTTCTGACAAGTCTATGCATGTGAGTAAAATAAACCATGAAAACATTTAGATAACATGATAATAATTATTGCATATATAAAAAATTAAATGCTAGAAACAACACCAACTAGACTTTTAACTTTCCAACTAGAATCTTCAAATAGGTTTATTTTTCAACAAGAAAACTACTGACTTATTTAACTATCAAAAGCTTCTGTGTATTATTTAGTTAGTAGCCAAGTGTGTCAGGGTAACAATCACCCCACTAAACACCAACAAACACACTTTTGAAACCAACTTGAAAAAAATAAATGAAATCAATTATAGTAACTGCATACTTTTCTGCATTGAGTCACATTTAATAGTCTATTGGGCATTTTCCTTTTTGACTACTCTGTGTAATTGCAGAACCTGAGATTTACGTTGGTAAAACTGACTGGTTATAGACAAGATCCTTTTTAGTTACTCTAAGGTAGCGTTAGAGTAACTTGGAGCTGAAATGTTACGGTCGCTATTCCTACAGGCTGACTTTCCCCTGTGAACACTCAGTGTCAACGCCGTCTTTATTCATTTTGTTTCTCTTTGAACGGTTACTCTTGCTTTCTACAGAACTTTCCTTGGGGCTTGTGTTCATTTTCCTTTGTATCTTTATCATTATTATTGTAAATTATTTCTTTATATGTCTATTCATTTTGCCCCTGGACTACATTGGTGCTCTTGTATATTATTTTTGCATACATAGCAATAATTACTATTATTGGGACAAAATGATTACTGGGACAAAAAAATAGCAGGAGCACAACATACTGGAACAGCACATACTGGAATACCGAATAGGGTGCGTGCAGGTGCAGCAATATGGTGACAGGAATAACATCATATTCACTGTAAACATCAGAGTCACTTCTCTAAGTGAGCAGACCAAGAAAATTGCTCACTGTAGAGATTTGGATGGAAGTTATATTATGAAAATATATGTAATTATAAGATGCTTGTACATTGATATTTTTAAACTAGTCCATGTTATCATTTGATGTGGGCATGGAGCACTGTAAATGTGGCAGAGATGCCAATGTGAGGGAGTCTTGAGTAAGTAGATGAGAATGATTTAGCAGATGGTAATGCTGCAAATCTAAAAGAAGCCCCAAGCTGAGTGGAAGTTTTCAGACAAGTTTGAGTTCTAAAATTATCAGTACCTAGTAAGGAACAAATTGTATTACGTGAATAAATTTACAAGCATCATTCTATAACATAGTAACATCTATTAGATGTTACTGCTCATTTGACAGAGGGTATGAAGGAATACAAAATGAGCAGCCTACTGTGTGTAAGAGTTCTTTTTCCTAGAACTTCTTTTGGTACTGAAGGAACCCATGACCATGTTGAGACATAAAAGTAGAAACAACAAACTCAAGTTGCTTCTCCAAACCAACCCCTTCAACTTGGAAATGTCTTCTGTCAAACCTATGTGAACAATGACATTGTGTTATTTAGAAGAAATCCTGCCATCCCATCTAATCATGATAGGAGTGAGAAGTCTGTGGAGATTTCCAATATTTGGGTTGTATAAGAAAGCAAGCCGAACACGATATGAGGAGCAAGGAGTACACAGTATGTTTCTCCATGGTTTCTGCTTCATTCCTGCCTCTGGCTGGGTAATACCACACCCTGATTCCAATAATGTATGCAGGAACACAGCAGTGTAATATGGTTTGAGCAAGACTACACTGATAGCATATGAAGTGAGTTCTTCTGAGTCTCCTCACCATGAGCTTCCATGCCTTCTAGACCATTTCTCTCTTCTAGATAATCTTTCTTCTTAAAAAATTACCTATAAATCTTGCTTCAATTTTATACTAATTTATGGATCATTATGATCACTTCATTCTTCTTTGTCTTACAAGAATAGCTAATAACTAAAGAATTATATTTTATAACCTTATAGAACTCCACAGACTTAGTATCCTAAGAATCATACAGAATTATCCAGTTTCCATACATATTTGTTTGTTTGTTTCTGGATAAGAACAAACTCAAAAGTAAAGGCAAAATGTACACCTTATTTTGGGCCTATTATGCTTTCTGAGATATGCAAAACCCTATTTAGGACTTATCAGAGTTTATCTAGATGACTCACCAAGTTTCAGAAGCAGGGGTCAACACAGCTTCATTCCAAATGCTAATATATATCTATTTGAAATCTACTCTAAGAATTTACATTGCCATCAGCCAAATGGAGATTAGATAAGCAATCACAAACTTTATAATGGACTTTTCATCTAATCCCATGAGTTTTTTCTTTCCAATTCTTGAATTCTCACTTATAAAGCATTACCTTCTGAAGTGGTGGTGCTTACGAATGGACAAAAAATATGTACATTTACAGTGGATCAATTTTTACAGTTATATTGTTCTTTGCTAATAAGACATAAATTTGAAACACCAAGTATTTAAATCCTTCATGGGTTCTCACCAATGAAGATACAAGAAGAGAGGGACACATTGTTCTTATTTTAGACAGTCTTGGGATCTAGGCCTTCATGACACATTTTCCTCACAAATCAAATACATTACTCTTTTTTGCTGCATAATTTCTTTAATTTTTTCAGTTTAATTATCAACTTGGCACAAGCTAGAATTACCTAGAAGAGTGCTCTCAATGTAAATATCATCTACATTACATTGGCCTGCTTGCCAGTAGGTGATTATCTTTTTTGGGGGGGGGCTAAACACAACTATAGAGTTATTGAGAACTCTTCCAGTGGACACGTTGGATAGTTTATTGGGTGAACTCCAGTCCAGGAGCTCTCAGAGTACAGTGAACCGTTGGCCATCATTGATTCTTAGGCCAGGTGACTTTGGACACAGAGGATGCCCCACCCTGCAGGTTTCCATACAGGTGCCTCTGCAGCAGGGAGATGGCAAGGCCTTTCAAGGCAGACTCCTCCTCAGTGGAGGAGTATGTAGCCAGGTGGTGCAAGCCTTTATTCTCAGCACTGAGGATACAGAGGCAGGCAGATCTCTGTGAGTTTGAGGCCAGCCTGGTCTACAAGAGCTACTGCCAGGACAGCCAGGACTGTAACAAAAGGAAAATTTGTCTTGAAAAAAAAAAAAAGACGTTTCCATAAAATGTACTTCCTACCTGCTGCTTGTCCATTTGTCTTTTGTCTTCTTGAATCTGCTCCCACAGATTCATTGCCAGATATAGCCGGAAGATTCTCATAGATGCTCTGTTATAATAAGAAGTAATTATGACTTGTACAAAGTCCTCCCAATCGATTTTATGAAGGTGTCAAATTTCACATAATAAAATCACATATAGTTGACTATAAAAGAAGTACATATTAAAAGCTAAAGTATTTGAAAATAGAACCTCATAGTGCTCTTCAGATCCATTCTAACTTTTATCTTCATGTGGTCACTGACTTTGTAAGCAGCATGGAAGGCCAAAAGAACAGGCAAGTAGACAGTAACAGATGGTTTATATATTTTAGTCAAGATTTTACTTTTGCGTATCAAAATCTATTTTGCATGCCTCACAATAATAATAGAATTTTTAAAGAAAATACATACTTAAACAACTTCTCATAAATGCACTTTATGGACTCAACATTGAATATCCAGGGTATTTAAAATGCAGCAGGCAGTTTAGAATCAGATGTCGTATGCATCACACACTACTGTTGGTACAATCAAAACTGGACATAATTTGAAGTTTCTTTACCTAAATTAGGGATAAAAGTCTGCATTTTGTTGCTGTTGTTAAAATTGCTTACTAATTGGAGAAGACAATGGACTGAAAAATGGCAAATTGGGGAGCAGAGGCAAGACAACATATTGGAAGCCATAACCATGAGAAGGGAGGGAGAAAGTGATGGGAAAGTACTAGTAGAGAAATGAGCAGAGTATAGAAAACAGAAATAAAACTAAGACTTTTCTCTACAAAGAAGCAAAATGCACCTCAACTGCACCAATATGATAATGCAGAGGCAGGTCTCACCAGTAAAGTATATCCAAGAGCTCCAGTGGCCCATCACCACAAAATTCTGACAGTGAGGCAGTTCACAGTGCTAGAAACCTAAACTGAAGGTAATAACTCAGCCCTCACAGAGGGGAAAGTGGAGTGAAACCAAGCGATGAAAATGCAGTAGAGATACAAAATGGAATTAAATCAGCCATAAAGAAAGGAAACTTGCGAAGTTTTCAAGAATGTCAATTTATTTGAAAGTTACTATATGAAGTGAGGGGACCCATACTCAAAAAGACAAATACCAGATATGCTTTCAGAAGCAAATCTTAGCATCTAATTTTTATTATTCTTGGGGGGGGGGCGGTATAGGCAAAGCTTATCAAACTAGAAAGAGGACCATGAGATTGGAGAAAAATGGCAGGGGTAATAGAATCTATGAGAAATGAAAAAGTGGAACTACTGGGGAAGGCAGGGTGTGGTGTGCAATTAAACTTGAAAATAAAATGAAGTTGTACAGACAGTAAAACCTTTGATGAGTATGTTGTAAATGTTCTTTATATCAATTTAATCCTTTCTTTCATATGGTTTCTAAACATGTTAATTAATCATGGAAAGCCAGAGGAAGCAAATGTGTGTATACAATAATGGCTGGTCTGCCCATTTTAATAAGAACTAACTTCTAGGGGCTGGAGAGATGGCTCAGAGGTTAAGAACATTGCCTGCTCTTCCAAAGGACCTGAGTTCAATCCCCAGCAACCACATGGTGGCTCACAACCATCTGTAATGGGGTCTGGTTCCCTCTTCTGGCCTGCAGGCATACACACAGAATATTGTATACATAATAAATAAATTAAAAAGAAAGAAATAACTTCTAAATACCTAACTCTACCTTGCATTCCCAGAAAAGGAGAATTCTCAAAAATATATATTTAGACAAATTTTATTGAAAAATAAAGCCAATTGCTGTATAGTATAATATTTAACATTTAGAATACTTCTCCAATGACAGAACTTGTCTTAAAGGCAGAAGAATATATTTTTCCATAAAAAGAATTCCTAGCTTGTCATGTTAGGTATAAACAAAACACTGAAAAAGTTTTTAGTATAAGTAAACAATTCTTAAATCATATAAGTTTTTGTATAAAATGGTTACTGTTAGAAAAATGCTTACATGAGTGATACGTTAGAAAATTTCTAATTATGTAGTATTTAAATAATAGCATGAAAATAGAATATGTAATATGCAACTCTTTCATATTGAAGAAATTCCAAAAAGAATAGTAAGACTTAGTTAGAACAGGATCATTAGACTCTGTGTGTATGTCCATATACATGTACATATATGTATAAATATATCAACAAAAATTAAAGAAGAATAAATATGAGAGGAAGTATGGGGCACAGAAGATGCTGGGTGGGGTAGAAGGAGAGGTGAAATGATATGAATGTTATAAACTCATGTAAGAAATTCTAAAACAATTTGAAATTTAAATTTAAAAAGGAACCTTTCTTTACTTGCAGATAATGTGATTTTATGCCTACAAGAACCCAAAGGCTACAAAACAAAACTCCTACAGCTGATAAATACATGTTGCAAATTAAAATACTTAAAAATCAAGTCTTCTGATATATGACAAACTGAGAAAAAAATTAAAAATGATATAAATTTGAAACAGAGCAAGAAAGGAATATATGGGAGGGCTTGAAGGAAGGAAATGGAAGGGGGAATTATTAATTATAATTTCAAAAACATAAAAACTTAATCAAGAGCCAGTGATGGCCATGGGAGCAAGCCTGAGCCAGCCACCTCAGCCAGAGCAGGCC
>JAQHUG010000382.1:1569869-1604360 GCA_028555095.1 Dicrostonyx torquatus | reverse complement strand
TGCCCTCTTCTGGCCTCCACTGGTACTTTACTCACACAGATCCACACAAAGAAATCATAAAATAAATCTTTAAAAATAAACAACTGAAAATAACAATGATTTTAAATTTTGAATAACATGTTATTCCATTTTCAATTATTTTTTATTATTATTGATAACTGCTATCAGTTTGGCATACATCTTCAGTGCCTGGTAACTATGGAAAGGTGAATGAGAGACAGCAGAGTCCTACGTCTTGGCATTCCTTCAACCCAACTGTTTGCAAAGGAGCAGCAATACCCTGGTCTTTGGTTTGACCACACATGTATTAAAATCATCTGAACTAAGCTCGCTTAAGTTTTCCTAATTAATTCTACTATTGTCCAGAATTCTTGCTCTTTCACTTTTCCTTTGTGGTGTGTGCGTATGGGGGAGGGGTCCGTGTATCCCAAGCTGGCTTTGACCTCACCATGTAGCAGAGAATAAAACTCCTGATCCTCCTGCCTCCATCTGTGAGCTCTAATACGAGGCCTGTGTCCAGTTTTTGAGGCTCTAGGGACTCAGGGATACTGCATGCCAGGCAAGCCCTCTGCTGACTGGACCACACTCCCAGTCCTCCTTCTTCTTTTCTTTAACCTTGTTATTGATTCTTTGTGGGTTTCACGTCATGTCCCTTTATCCTGCTCTTGTCTCCTCACCCCTTCCCATCGACCCCGTACCCTTACAACCTCCCCCACCACCACCAGGATAAAACAGAATAAGATTTAAAAGGAAAGAAAAAATCTCATTGTGGAAGCTGTAGTGAGTCACACGGTATACCTTTTAGCCCATATATCATTATTTGCACTTCTCAAGGATCCCTTCTTTTCAAAAGTGACACCCGCATATCTCTGGCCTTCATACTTTCTATTTTCCATTCTTTCTGTGGATTACTCTTCCTTGAATTTCCTAGTTAATAGTGTCATGGTAGGACTATGATTTCTGTCTCTTCCTACCTTTGTTTCTTCTATGCTTTCTAGAAACAAAAGCACACTCCTTCTCTGCCTTGGTTTTCTTGCACCACTACTCATTACCCAATAGCCTTTGGTCTGTGGTATGACACAGCTCCTGAGAGGGTGGCTGACCCGTAGTGACTGAGAACACCTGCAAATGCGCTCCTTGACGCCCTGAACCACCTGCGTTTAACACCTGCCACGTGTTTCTGAGAAGTTCAGCAACTACTTCCATTAAGTCAGTTTCCACATCCCTTTACAATAACTGGTCCCTTTTCTTTTTATTGATTTTTATTGGTCTCTACAGTTTTCTCTCCTCCCTTTCAACCTCTCCCATGGTCCCCATGCTCCCAATTTTACTCGGGACATCTTGTCCTTTTCTACTTCCCATGTAGATTAGATCCATGTATGTCTCTCTTAGGGTCCTCATTGTTGTCTAAGCTCTCTGGGATTGTGGTTTGTAGGCTGGTTTTCTTTGCTTTATATTTAAAAACCACTTATAAGTGAGTATAAGCGATAATTGTCTTTGTGTGTCTGGGTACCTCACTCAAAATGATGGTTTCTAGCTCCTTCCATTTGCCTGCAAAATTCAAGATGTCTTTTTTTTCTGCTGTGTAGTACTCCATAGTGTAAATGTACATTGTTTGTCATAGCTAGAACCTGGAAACAATCTAAATGCCCCTCTCAACCAAAGAATGGATAAGAAAAATGTGGTACATTAACTGGTGTCTCTTAACATAGTCTACCGTTCCTCCCTACCATGCCTGGCAATGGCTTTGCTGAACTTCCTGTAACTGGACCCTCACATCCCTCCTTCCCAACTTTAATTTTGTCCTATGTAATACTATCTAGTAAAGCAGTAACATTTCGCATAGCATTGTATTCTGTAGATGTGTGACTGCTCACGTAGCTTATATCCATCCATCTGCATCAGGCCTACGTCCTCATGGTTGAGTACAGCAATCATGGATGTCTTTCCAGCACTGAAGGATACAGACAGAGTGGGGAGAAAGTTTCCTACTTTCCAAGTCAGTTCTTGGAAAACCTCTCTACAGACTTTTTTTCTCGTGTTTCTGATGCCCTGTCCTTTCTTCTAAAGAGTCAGTTTCTTTTCCCACAGTCCAATTACACATTTGACTGTTATTTCCTTCATTGACCTTTGCTCTTCCTGCCCTTTTAGACTTCACTTCCTGTGTTTATTCCCTGCTCCTCATAGCCGTGTGACCCTGGCTTGTAAGCATATCTTGAAACTGTCATCCTCATTTAGTTTCCTGCCTTCATGTAGCTTTCTTAGTTAATATGCATGCTTCAGAGAGTTGAGATGGAACACAGCTTATGGGCAGTTCACTTCACTCTGGTATTGCTGTGCATTAAAAGGAAAACACATTTGCTTATTAGAATACCAATGCTCATCTTATAAATACATTCTCCAAAATCAGACCTGTGAGAAATAACGAGCATACCTTTCACTTTTCTTTTTGCTGTATTTTCAAATATTTTGTCTGTAGCTGCAGATGAACTTCCAGCACAGCTCAGAGGAGCACTCTCAGAGATACTCTGTTAAAATTAATATTAAAATTAGTTGCATGAAATTGTTATCGCTTTAAGATATGTGACTTGGTCGTTTTCTAAGCAATAATGCAAAGAAAAGGGAAATGTGTTTAAAGTCTCAGTGTTTCAGTATCGAACCTTATACATGCCAACCTTTATAGGGCTAGCAATTCTGCACACCAGACATGGCAATTTATAGGAAAAATATTCATGGGCAAGTCTCTTCCTTGCGTGCATGCTTCCAGAAAGGAACTACAGGCATAGCACCTAACTCTGAGATTCCACATTGGAAACAAGGGGGTATTTTAAACATATGCATACGTAAACACAGGCAACCAAGGGATGCTGAGAGAGGGGGAAACAGTCTTCCCAGGGAAGAACAGACCAATTAGTTATCCTTGAAAACATAGGCATATAAGCAACACGATACAGACTGAGAAAATTATATTTGTATATTTAGGAACACACACAGAGACACAGTGTAGCAACAATATTTTAAGGAGACTATGAATTTGGAAGAGAGAACAGGGAGGTACATGGGAGACTTTGAAGGGGGGAAAGAGGATGGGGCAATGATGTATTTATAACTTAAAAAAATGTATTTTTAAAAACATGAAATTAAACTTTTGCTATGTGGTTATTATGAGTGTCTGAATTTAGAACTGGATTTTTAATGTAATTCTTTTATTTAAAAATATTTTTTTATTTTACATACCAACCCCATTTCTCCCTCCCTCTTCACTTCCTAACTCCCGTCCTCCCCCACATCCCACTCCCAGAACTGGACCTTGTTTGAAGCAAAACAACACCTTTGACCACAAAAGCAGCTTTCCTTGCACTCCTCATAAAATGGCTTAAAAAATGCCCAATATTCCCTATAACACAAACTTTGAGAAACAAATTTTTAAGTTTTAGATTTTCACATTTCTAATACTGTTACAGTTTAAATACAGAATCAAAAATAAAAATAGAGGACATACTCTTCTAAAAGATTATAGAATGCCAAAATTCAAAGTGTCCTTAAAAGAAAACATAACAAACATGAAAAAGACAAGAAACGTGAATTTTTTTAAAAGATAAATTAAAATATAATGAAAAAATTCTAGAAAATAAACTGCTAGATGCCCAGAGCTGTTGAACCTAAAGATACGGAAATTGATTACTACAATAACACTGTGAGTGTGTTAAAGATTCACTCAGGCATTATAAGTCAGGTTAATACAAAAGTCACAGTAAGTTACGTTTATCCCAATAATTATTGACCAAATTTCAAATATCCTTTATTACTGGAAGCCTATTGCTAACACAATTTCTCTTGGGCTCTGTGTTTTCACCCCATTTCCCCACAGCCTCCTAGTAGTTGCTCGGCCTTTTCTCTGATGACCACATTGACCAATTGCTGTTTGTGGCTGTTCATAGTCTTATTTCTGCTTACTGACTTTCCATGTGCTGAAGTGGCACCCAGACCACTACTAAACCTTAAGAGTAAAACAGGAGCAAACCTGGGGCAAGGAAGTGCACTCCACAGAGGGGCATTTGACCTTTGTATCACAGCTGTCTTTGTCTTCCTTCACGACAGGCAAGGGGATCCCAGGACTAGAACAACTGGAAATCCTACAGAGCAAAGCATGCAGTAAATACGGGTGGGCACAATTCTAAACATTTTAGTTGACAGAGTTTTTTAAAACAGAAGCAAAGGAAGAAGAAGGGAAACAGAAAAGTTGATTTACAGAGAAAAGGTTATTGTCACCATAAAAAGGGAGAGAAGAAGAAGAGGAGGAGGAAAAATAAAAATGTCATTGAACTAAGTATGTATAGAAGCTTAAATAAAACAAAAAATGAAAGATCAGTAAGTAGGGAAATTAATTTCCAAGTATCCTCTAAAACGTTGTTAAATATAATTATGTATCACATGCTGTGCATGTGGATATATTCACTTCCTGACAAGAGCATCCTCTCCTGGCATGTTCCTCTTGTCCAAAGTGCATCCAAGCAAGGTGTGCCAGACAAGTGCTGGTACTCAAGACAGGGTACCACCTGGCACTGTGATTATCAAAATTTTAGATAAATTGTTGGGGTACTGAACTTGTCCCATAGTTACTTTGTTGAATATCTCAATCGTTACCATAGAAATTTTGCATGATGGATGAAGATAGAGCCAGAGACCCACATTCACACCAGAGCAAGGGATCGTGCTACCAAGGTCCAGTGGAAGAGCAGAAGGAGGGAGAAGATGAGCAAGGATGTCAGGACCGTGAGGGACTGGCCTATCAACAGAGAGAGTGGGCTTGATCTATTGGGAGCTCATCAAATCCAGCTGGACCAGGACTGAATGAGCATATGACCTAACCGGACTCTCTGAATGTGACTGCCAATGGGGACTGACTGAGAAGCCAATGATAATGGCACTGGGACCTATCTCTTCTGCATGTATTGGCTTTTTGGGAACTTATTCTATATGGATACACATCTTCTTAGACCGAGATGGAGGGGAGAGGGCCTTGGGCTTCCCATAGGGCAGGGTATCCTGCCCCATCTTAAGGAAGCAGGGGGAGGGCGGTGGGGTAGGGGGGGAGCGGGAGGGCCGGGAACAAGGGGAGTAAATGTAAATTTTTCTTGTAATAATAATAAAAAAAAGGGAAAAAAAAGAAAATCCTAAAGGAGTTCCTATATAAATTTGACTTTTGTTATTGATCTGACATAGAGTATATCAAGATCTCAGGGCTATCCAAGTCCTTGCCAACCTGTGGATAAGCAAGAGCATGAATGAGGGAGCCAAGCCAAATGGGATTCAAATCATAGGTGTGGGATCCCAGCTACAGCTGCCTACTTAGTGAAGAATAAATAGCTATCATAGCATATACTTTAAATATCTACAGTGAGAATTATGATAAAGAACAGTGTTTTAAATATAAAGCATTGTGTCATGTTTTATATTTAGATATATTATATATATATATATGAGTAGAATGCTGAACAAATATTTATTTCTCATTTTTCCATTCCAGCACTTCAAAAACATACAAATTTTATCAACATGTAAAACTTACCTGGCCAATGAGCCATTTCTAGAATCTATTTGTTCTACAAAATAAAAATATAAAATGCATTTCAAACAAATGGAAGAAAAGTACCAGATACTAGAAATCTATGACTCAGATTTCCTAGAAAACATTCATGTGGAAACACAGCACGATGATCTTGTACAGTAGATATGAATTATAAAGCTGAAGGAGCAATCGGTGCCTTAAGACTCATTCTGTTGTTAATATTTATGGGACAATATGTATGAAGTTTATGAAAGTTCAGTGTGTGTACAATGACCATAATCCTAAGAAACTAGCATGAGACTAAATTAAAATGTTGCATTTTGTTATAAACTGATAGTGTCGAGCAAACTGCACGATCTATCTCAACAACAGCATGAGGAATATTCATAAGGGAATATAATCTACAGCTATACCACCCTCAACACTCCTAATCTCATCTAATTATCTTATTATAACAGAATAGATATTTCCCAAGTAATCTGTTGAGTTTCTCAGTTTGGGATGAATAGTCTATCACAACGACACTTATTTATGGACATGACATCCTGCAGGGGAAGGGTTCAAAATACAAAAGGGGACCAAGTGCAAGGGTCGGGCAAAGACCATCCACCTGCTAATAAAGAGTTCAAGAGTCCCTGTGTGTTGCTTGTTCTAGCTAACCCCCACTTCTTTACTTTCTATTTATTCTTTGTGTCTTCCACATCCTGAATCTCCATCCGATTCATGTGCATGCCTATGGCATGTTTTCATAAGCATAAAAATGTTTTCATTTTTTAAAAATATGTAAATAAAGTGTCTGAGAGTCCCTGAAGTAAGAGTACCCTAAGAGGCACCAAGTTCCTCACCAATGTCCTCCCCTGTGGCCACATTCCTGGCAGGTAGTAGGTCAGGAAGTAAGGGCAACCCCAGATCTTTCACCTGGAGGTGGAAGCCAAGAGCCTCTACTGGCAGAGCATGCCCTATGTGACAGTGGAGCAGAAGAATGGCCATGCCTCAGAGTGCAGGGTCCAGACTTTTGAGGCCATCAAGACAGAGACTGCTTCCAAGTTCCCCAATCATTCATATGTTGGAGACCAGCTAGGCCATATCAATATTATGAAGAAATGGTACTAAACCCAAAGCCATCATTCTTTATGTTTATAAGTACCAGACTGTTCTGTCCTTACCTTGTTCTGGAGCTGAAAAACTGTGAGTTATGTAACAGTGTGACCTCTTCGAAAAGAATCTTATTAAAACAAGCATAATTAATAAATGCATATGACTGTTTACATGAAAATTCCTTGTCATTGTAACTTCTGATGATGAGCAAAAATAGGAGTGGGGGCTGGAGGTAAAGTTAATTATATAGCACTTACCTAAAGAGCAAGAGATCATGGAGTCAATTCCTAGTTCCACAAAAACAAAGATGCTGTTTTTTTCTCTCCCTCTGCCTTTGCCTCTCTGTCTCTCTGTCTGTCTCTGTCTCTGTCTCTGTCTCTCTCTCTCTCTCTCTCTCTCTCTCACACACACACACACACACACACACACTTGCTCTTGCTCTCTCCCATGAAACACACACATCCATGGATTTGGGGGTTGTCTGTGTGCATCTGTCACTTGCATGTGGAGTCCAGAGATCAATATCAGGGTCTTCCTCAATGACTCTGCACATGATTTTTTTTTTTTTTTGAGACAAGGTCATGCTTCTCGTTGTAACCCTCATGTAATTATTATCTGAGATCATACTGTAGACTATCCAGAAAGAACTTAAATAAAGGTAAATGCATTTTTCCACTCTTTATAATGAAAACTTTCTTAGTTCGACATTTTTGTGTATGGCAGGACTGCAAAGAGCAACTTGTTATAAGACTTACCTTGTTCATTATCTTTTTTGTTATTATGTATGCTTTCTTCAAAATCCAGAAGCATCTGTCTGCTGCCATGTGAAAAATAATAAATACAATTATTATTTTCATATTTATTTTAAAAATAGTTTTGGCATATTGGATTCTTAAGAATATTACAGGGGTTAGGGATATAGCTCCATTGGCAGAGTGTTTTCTAGCAAGCACTAAGCCTGGGTTCCATCACTAGCATCATATAGCAGCACACACCTGCAATCACAGCCTGTGGGAGGTGGAGGCAGAAAGATCAGACACATAGCAAACTCAAAGCAACATGGGGCACATGAGACCCTGTCTCTAAATAGAGATTATCACTGAAAATAGTAGAGGTACTACTAGAAGTTTTTGCCCCATGCTTGAAATTTATGGGCTCTAAATCTTGTAATTAAGCAAGCCTATGATAAAAGAAGAAAAATGAAGTAAAAAGGGCATAAAATGAGAAAAATAAAGCTTAAGGCATAGACTGGATTGGCTCATAAGCAGTGAAGTACTCTGATCTCAGAAGACACCCCCACTCCATAACTAACAGCTGTCAACTACTGCACAAGTTGTTTCCACAGACATTAAGTGTTATTCTAAAAGAAAAACTAAGGATTGTACTGCTTGAGTTCAGTTGGTTTCTTTTAAGATTTTATTGGATAGTATTAAAACATGTACAGGGAAATAAAACAACAAAGTATTCCCTGATGCTGAGTTCTTTCTAAATTACAAATGTGTGTAAGAGTCAAATATTACAAATGTTTAGAAAATGTTAAACTCTCATTTTGATTATCAGCTAATTTGTATTGTGGCTTGTGATTCAGACAAAATGAATTGTTTAACAGTTTGACACTAAGTACTTCATGATATGTTACTTCTTTAATTAAATGACTGGAAAGTGAATCTACTCCAAGACCTGATTCTTTGCTTTCCTCTTCATCCTCCCCTGCTTATTTTAAGTCATCATATTTACCTCCAAATGACTCATAAAACAAAACTCTCTTCTGCATGTAGATACTAGTAAAAACTTGCTCTCTTAAGTCCAACTGCTCTTTGGATCCAGAGACATGCATTGCTGCTTCTTGTGAGGAAGAATTAAAAAAAATCTCTGTAAACGTGAGATAACTTGGGAAGTTGGTACTACTATAGACAAAAGGAGAGAGAATCAGTTGAGTATCTGCCCAAGAAAAAGTCAACAGCAACCCTAGACAGGTTGCTATAGGGCATTCAATCACCTAGAAAAAGGTGCACAGAAGAGATGATAGGGCCTCTGGTGAAGTATATGATGGGGACTGGTATTAATCAATAGAGGAAAGTCATGATTTTTCTGCAACATGATTTGAACTTTTGTACAGTTCATATTTGTCAACAAAAAGACACACAATTTTCTCAATGTGAATTGATCACAAAGGTCTAAGCTAAAAGGTGGGTTCTATGTGAGATGCTGAATGGGTGGGAAGGAAGGGTCAGATTGCTAACGATGTATGTGGTAGAAGATAGAAAAGTCCCATTGCCAGAAGAGTGTGACTTGAGAATAATAGCTGAGTTTAATAACGCAAGTACACATGATCTTGAGGTACTGTAACTGTCAGTTCTGAGTGTATATTATCATAAAGGCTTAAAAGTCTGTCTTAGTATAGACAGCTTGGTAGTTAAGATTAACTGCTATCAAATTTCAGTGCATGTTTTAATAGTGATGGAACCAACAGAAACAAAGAATGGTAGGCTATCCTCTTCCTTCTTCTCCATCTGACATTTCTAAGAAAATTGGCTTTGAACCTAAGAATCCCTCCAGCTACTGAGAAGTCAAGGAGTAGGTACAGAAGACAACTCCCCCAGGAAAACAACACAACTGTCGACTAAACTGGGCATTTCAAGATCCAAGCATCTACTTGAAAAACAAATCAAAAATAGATACTCTTTTTGTTTTATTTTCTTATAAAGAAAAACATTTAATTGAGGTGGTCTCTTACAGTTTCAGAGGCTTAGTCCATTATCATGGTGGGGGGGAAGGTGACTGGGCATTTGGTGGTGTGCAGGCAGACATCGTGCTGGGAAAATTCTATATCTTGGTCCAAAGGCAACAGGAAGTGAACTGAACTGAGACACTGGGTATGGCCTGAGCATATATGAAACCTCCACAGTGACACACTTCTTCCAACAAGGCTACACCTACTTCAACAAAGCCACACCTCCTACTAGTGCCACTCCCTGTTAGCTTATGGGGGTCAATCACCTATAATCTACCATAGTAGTTCTGGTCTTGTCAAATTCTTCAACTCTAGCTGACTAGAGCCAGATATATATACTTTGTGTATATTATTTTTAGGGGTTGTATTTGGGAATAACATGGAAAATGCTGATATCCATAAGGTTAAAGGTCTTTAGATCTCTTAGCTGGAGATGTAGTAAAATGAGAAACCTGCCTAGCATATGTAAGGTGCAGGGGCTATTGTTCAGAACTTACCAAAAGGAGTCCTAAGCTTAAGCATTCCATTCCAGTGCTGTTCCTATTTTGCTTGATTCCTAGCTGGCTAGGTGGGCTAAGTCACTGTCATTCTAAAACTACCCAGACAGTGCAGTGACGCCATAAGTGGATGATGTAATAGTTGCATTTGATTTTGAACGTCAATATAATTGTAATTAAAATGTTAATGGAAATACTTACAAAGTACAGTGACCTTCAACAGCGTAGCGAAATGCTGTCCATCCAAAGACATCCTTGTGGTAGAAATCGATTCCCTTCTGAAGGAGTAGCATGGCTGTATCTTTTGATCCACATCGTATAGCGTACATCAAGGTGTTTCTGAAATAGCAGAGGGATAGGTTCAGTATTATGAAATAAATGAAATTAGTTAAATCTACATAGATTTGTCTTACCAACTTAGTATCTCACCTGCCTGTGGAGAATTGACCATTTTCTAACAGACACAGCATCATGGACCCACAACTGTTCCTCGCTGTGAGGCTATCTCCCAGGAAAAAGAATAAATATCTTTTCCCCTTGATCTACTTTGGAGTAGAATTCCTGACCTCCTGACCTTTAAAAATAAATTGCTATGTTAAGGTCTTGCATTTGAAATAGTGAAGGAAGACTTCACATTTTCCTAGACTAATGGAATATATTACAGCTCTTAGCTGAAGATGAAATAACTCAAAGCTATGTGCATGCTTAGAACGGTAGTAATATGGAAGTAATGAAGATAAAATTCATAGTGCTCTCAGTTAATGATATTGATGACCATGTACTGTTCATTGAACCAAGGGATATGTAAATAAACCCTATAATCACTTATCAAGGATGTTATCACCTGTTTCACATTAGGCGATGTATTTGGCTGTGAGCATCATTCTGACCGTGAGATACCAAGCAACTGGATATACTGAGAATTAAATCCAACTCTTGAGTGAACCTAAAGTCTCCCCTTTTATCATTCACTTATGACTTATCCTCAATAAATTGTATCCAATTAACATTTTTATCTCCCTTCCAATGGCAAGTAAATATAAATGGTTAAAATAAATTAGGGAGTGGGGAAATGAGCATTTAGTAATAACAACTAATATTCCCTTAAGGATAACCTGACATTAATATTCTACAAAGAAAAGTAATTCTATGAGTCATTCTGCAACCTATAATCTTTGACCTATTTGGCTGAATGCAGTGTTTTAAAGCATACAAGAAGGAAATCTGGAAAGACCATAAGATCTGAGACTTCTTTAGAGAAGTTTTCTTGTGTGGTAAATGATGGTTAATACAGAACTCACAACTGGTCAAAATGCAGAGAATAGGTGGTGGAAGAGGCCTCAGCAGCAAACGAGACATCTACATCACATCCCTTCCTCAAGGCTAATGCACCATAGGGTAGAGGATATAGGAAGGTTGTAAAAGCCAGAGGTTGAGAAGGAGTCCAGTAAAACAATGTCTTCTGGGCATGGCAAGTCTGCTGTGCTCAGGGTCAGCTGTGGCTGCCTACACAAGATCAAGCCAATCACTGGCAACCTCTTAGCATGGGTTGGGAGCCCCTACTCCTAACTAAAGAACTGTTGACAGTTGATGGCTTCTAGGGGAGGGAGAGTCAGATATCTTTAAGGATGTGGCTCCTGATATGTCAACCAAGCTCTGGTGGATGACACCACATCCAAAAGAATATAGGCAGCACAACCTGGCATAGATATGTTATTATTTTTTTTTAAACAAGAGGAAGATGAGGGATGAACAGACAGGAGTTAAGGTGGACAGCTGGTGTGAGCATGATCAAAATACATGATGTTAAGTTCTCAAAGAGTTAATAAAGTATTTAATTAAATTAAATAGGTAAAAAGAAAATCTAAAAATAAAAAAGGAAATACCATTAGATGGTTAACAATCTTACTGTGGGTCAAAAAAAATCATACCTCCAGTTCGTACATTTTAAAAACAAATGAAACTCATTTAGCTCAAAGTTCCTAAGATCAAACAACCAACAAAGTCAGATTACAAATAGCAGTCTTCAGTCAGCACTATGAGGCAATGTGACGCACACACAGGGACACGCTTGCACAAATAATAGATATATATTATTTGTACAGCTCACTTCAAACAGTTGCTTTTCTTCTCTAACAGACTAAATGGATGCCCATGTCTATGTGTTCACTGTAACCTTGTAAGTTAGTCCTCTTCCTCCAACCAGCCATGTTTCAGAACTGAGTGATTGTTACTAGTCCAGAACACTACTAACATTCTGTTTCTTTTTCATTCAAATGACGTTACCTTCTCATGTCATCTACAACATGTATGTCTGCTCCTCTTCTAACTAAAAATTCTGCCACTTGTACCCTCTTTTCTCTGAGTGCCAGCAAAAGTGGTGTGAAGCCATCCTGTAAAAGAACAAAACCAATCTGTAATTCAAAAAGATACATGTTTTCAACTTACCTGGAAGTCTTACATAGAGGGCCATACAAATAAAACATGATAAAAGCAAGAAATCACAGTGGAAAAGCTGTCCTTCCTTCGAACAGTGCTGCCCTTCCCTTCCTCTGTTCCCTCTCTGTGACATCTCCTCTCCTGCCAACAGTGTTCACAAGAACCTAACCCTTCCCAGTGCCCATTTCAAACCTATGTTGCTGCCTCAAATATTTGTTTCCATTACAGCATTCATTATTTAAAGTCATGTGATTGCTCCCATATAAGCTAAAAAGCTTCCTGAGGGTAGGGGCCACACTTTCTTTGCATCAAGAAACAGGAAAGAATGTTCATAAGTTAGTGAATTGATGGCCAAATCTTTATTTCTACATCAAGATTTTAAAGTAAATACACTCGGACCTCAGTGTAGACAATATGGCTGCCTTCTGCATGGGCACCCAACAGTGCAAGTCTCAGGTGAGACAGGGCTTAATTCTTTAGGGAGCAATGTGAAGTTCAGGTTTCTGCAGAAATCTGCTGAAGCTTAACAGTGAGTTCAAGTCACGAAGGAAATTCAGTGTAGCCAAAGCCATTTCCTCTGTGCTTTCACTATTGCTGGGGGTGTGTTTTCCAGTGACTCTATATAAAGCAAGTGTGTTTTAGATCAATCCCCCAAAATGTAATCAAAAAACAAAAAATGCCAGGCAGTGGTGGCACATGCCTTTAATCCCAGCACTCAGCAGGCAGAGGCAGGAGGATCTCTCTGCGTTTGAGACCAGCTTGGTCTACAAGAGTGAGTTCCAGGCTCCAAAGCTACAAAAAATCTATCTCAAAAAAAATTAAATTTAATTTAAAAACTTTATAATACTTAGTTCTTCCTGCCCTTGATAATTTATATTCCACTTGTATTCAATTCTCCTGATGTTCACAAAATAATTACTAGTCACATAGAAGCTGAAGTTAAATGAATCTTGTGTAATGTGTGTGTGTGTGTGCGTGCACGCACACGTATAAGCGTATATGTGTGCTTACAAGTGCCAGAATGATAATGCCAGGGCTCTATCAACTGAACACCATCCCTGAGATTGGCTATCAAACAGACAACTGTTCTTCAAGTGATAAGGCAATTCATGGTTTCCCATCTTCTGATAAAAAAGCCCTGCTTGTAATTCACATCTTGGGTTCTGTTAACTTGAATAATGTGATGGGAAGAAACCTTTTAAAAAACACAGCCTCTACTTTCTAAATTGTTGGAGACCTTCTAAGTAGTGAATTATTATTGATAGCTACAAGAAAAGTGGTTTATTCTGTAAGCCAGTAGTCATTGTGACGATTAGCTTACACTGTTGGCTTGGCACAACTTACACTCACCCAGGAAGAGAATCTCAGGAAGGGAGTGACTACATTGGGTTGGCCTGTGTGTGTCTATGGCAGATTGTCTTAATTAATGTGGAAAGACCCGGCCTACTGCGGCTGCCATCATTCCCTAGCTAGAGGCTCCAGAACTGTAGAAGAGTAAAGAATTCAAGATCTGCACAAGCAAGTGAATATCCATGCATTCACTTCTCTCTGCTTTTGACTATAGATGTCAGGGACCAGCCAACTCTAGCATCTGGTGCAGTGACTTCCCAGATACTGGACCTAGAACTGTGAACTAAAATAAACCCCTTTGCCCTAAGTTGCTTTTCTGTCAGGTATTTTGTCATAGTGATGGAAATGAAACTACTTGATAATAATCCTCCATATTTTGCTTCTCAACACAAAAGTAAAAGGAAAGTTAGGGCAGCACTATTGGGAAAGACACATTGGCAGGAAGTAGCATCTAACCACATCTAATCAAATCCTAGATCCTCTAGAGATGTCAGGATTTTAGAACCCAGGAATACCTACGTTTCAGCTATTTATTTAGGGTTCCATTCCTAAACTAGAAGTTGTTTCAGAATTCCAAGTAAAAGTTTTTGGAGATTCATGCCCATTACTTATTAGATGTACTGAATCAAAATCCACACAACTATGTCTGAGAATTAGAGTCGTGCAAACAGAACTTCAGCTCGTTCATATGGATATGGATAATTCTCCATCATTCTGAATAAACGGACTCAGTCACTAAAAACAGGAAACATGTTACCCAACGCGTTACTCAGAATGCAACAAATCTTCAATATAAGGAAAAGCAAACTTAAGTAGCCTCTTACCCAGCAAGCAATGGTAGATTTGAGGACAGGGTGTAGTCATTACCTAAGTGGATGTCTCTTCCAGAAAAATATACTGTTTGATCTTCCTCTAGTTTTCCACATAATTATAGATTAGTTACTACCAGTCTCATTTCTCCAGAGTCCCTAATTGATCCCTAGACATGTTTGTAATTAAATAGTTTTCTTGCTCAAACTACGAATTACTACCTTCAACATGGAGAAACGCCATATCAGCACACAATAACTGATTTATTTTTAATTCCTCTTGCTTTATTCTCTCAGGAATTAAATTTCTAATTTGATTCTAATTTCCAGATGCACATTTCTGATTAATGTCCCTCCACATTTTTCTTCTTCAGCCTTAGGTAGCTTGACAAGAGTTTGTCAAGAGCATCACAATTTCCATTTACAAAAGTGCTTTTGTTGTCTTCGAGTTTTAAGATGGAGCCGTTCCCAAAGTAAACTCTGCTGTTTACTCAGGCGGCTTTGGAAAGGTCAAGGAAAATGGTGAGGAAAAAGATAAAAATAATAAAAAAAATAAATGAGGAAGTTTTACCTCTACCAGATTCAGTGGTTTCTCAAATATTTCACATTAAATGTGTAAAAGAAAGTTGTGCATCAAATGTTTCTTTCTAAGTACAGATGTTAGACTCACAGCTTCTACAGTTGAGTCCTTTCCAATTATTTTCACTCAGGAAATGCTTAGGTTTCTAAATGTGAAATGTTGAGCCCCCTCCCAGCTTTGCCGCTATTAAAACATGTATTTCAGACATTTTGAGATGAAAATGCGGTGAACTGTACTTTAGTCTTTTGTTCGATGTCCGCATGGTATTCGAGCAGTAGTGCAGCCATGTCTTCGTGCCCGTTGTAAATGGCATAGTGCAGGGCGCAGTTGCCGCGGCTATCCCGGATGTTAGGATCAGCACCGTGCTCCAGGAGAACGGCCGCACACTTCTGTTTCCAGCACTGGACAGACTGCATTTTATAACAAAAAAAGGAGACTGTCAGCTCAAGGAATTCATGGTAAACATCCCACGACTTTCATCAGCAAGCTACCTGTACATGGTGGCTGCGCTCTTTCCGTCATAAGCCCTTCAATAATACCTAGCTTATGCAGAAATTAATGCCTGCTACCTACCTTCATCAAAGGTGTAATTTGTCTCTGGTCAAAAGCATCGATCTCACAATTGTTTTTCAACAGAACATTCACCACTGGTAGACGGCCATAGACACAGGCAAAATGCAAAGCAGTCCTGTGGAAATGAGAGGAGTTTTTCTGATGTTGTAGAACACTGTCTCAAAATCCACAATTATTCATGCAATTTTAGGTGAGCCATGGATAGATCACGTGACCTCCTTCCTCTAGACAAGTGTTCTGCCATCAAGTTGCTCATTTGAATCACCCAGAACAGGTTGTTTGGACAGAAAAAAAAGCATGGCTGGATACAAAATTATTTTTGTCTCATTTTCCTTTCTTTGTCAAAAAGAAAATTTATTGTATTATTGGTGTTTTGCTTGTATATTTGGGTTTCCATTTTCATGTTTTTATGGGGCTCGTTTTGTGTGTGTGTTGGGGTTTGGGGGTTGTTTTCTGGTTTGGTTTTTAAAGAGAGAAGGTATGGATTGGGTAGGTGGTGAGATGGAGAGCATCTGAGGGCAGCTGAGGAGGAGAAAGCTTGCTCTGAGTATACTGCATGAAAAAACATTTTTCATTCAAAAAAGAAAGAAAGAAAGAAAGAAAGAAAGAAAGAAAGAAAGAAAGAAAGAAAGAAAGAAAGAAAGAAAGAAAGAAAGAAAAGCATCACCTTTGAACTAAATTCCCCTTGGGTTTAATCCTACTCTGAGCTAAGTCACTTACTAGGTTCCTCTCACTTTTCCTATGCCTCAATTTCCTAACCCATAAAATCAGAAACGAACAAGAATATTTAGGCAATTCTCTTGCCCTTGACTGGCCCGCCTACTTTCGGTAAGAGTGTCCTCTATTAATCTATGAGTTTGCATGTTTAATTTTCTAATGAATTCCAGTTCTGCTTCATAAAAAGATGGCAGGTCATAGGACACTGTTATAAGAAGTCCCCCACCCCCAGAGAGGAAGGCGGAAGGAGGAGAAGAGGTCAAGAGAGTGGAGGAGGAACAGGATTAGGAGGGGAAAGGAGGACAAAGAGAGGAAGAAAAGAGGGAGGAGGTAAAGGAAAAGGGACGGAAGGAGGAAAAGGAAAGAGAGAAGGAAATGGGGAGGAAGTCAAAGAAAGAGAAGGGGGGAGAAAGAAGTGAGAGGAACTGCTATTTTTTCACCACCAGCACGGAAGATCTCCGCGTGGCGCCAGCACCTCAACACGGGGCCCTTTTCTTAACGTGGCACCAAAGATCCATGTGTATGCTGTGAATAGAACACATGCTTCATATACTTCACCCCCAGACCCCAACCAATACTAGGTCTCTGTGAAAGCTACGACTCTCCAGCCACAGGGACCTCAGTATTTTGGCGTTTGACGAAGCAGACCCAATTGGCAGATCTCTGCCTGCCAGCTCTGTTGAACTACTCAGAAGGCGTCTGGGAAGCGATTAAAGTTCCTGTTTGGAAATTCGGGACCCCTCTCAGGTGTACAGGTGTCAGGTGCAGAGCCCCAGAAGTACAGGCAGATCCCCATCCGTCACTGCCCCCCCCCCCGAGCTCTTGGGGATGCTAAGTAAGGAGACAGACCTTCTCCCATGCTGGATTGCCCGCCCTCCCTCCCCCATCACCTGTTCTTGTGGTCTCTGTCGAACACGCTGCACTGGCCAAGCATAATGAGAATCTCCAACCGGCCCACATCTCCCTCAGCTGCAACCCGGTGGATCTTCCCCACCGGTCTGTATGACGTGTGGTATTTGGGATAGTTGGGATCTTCACCGAAGAGAAACTCAGAGACCGTCATTTGTGGGCCATCACAGAAACCTAAAGGTGTCTTTTCCCTAACCCTACGGAGCTTCTTGGCAAAGGCCATTGGCTTTACGTCCCTTCCCAAACTTCCGTCTTATCTATTCCCCAGTCCAGTATTTGGTCTGAGTAAAAACCAAGACTCGCCAGCAACGTTTGCGCAGAGGGGCTAGGGACTTAACTGTCTCCCAACCAGAGCCTTAGACCGTTGGCAAAAGCATGGTTGCCAAGCAACACTTCTAAGCACAGTGTGCACGTGCTAGCTTGCTCTTGACACAGGGAGCATCTCTGAGACAAAGGTAAAGGTGCTGAGTGGGCAAACAGAAGAGCCAAGGAAAAAGCACTAGGAAACACAAAGGTGCAGAGACACAAAACTCAAACACAGAGAAAATCCGTAAAAACACAGAACTGAAAGTCATAAGGTCCTACTCAGACAAAGGGCCTCCCAAACCGCCGTTGAGTTCATTTTGCTGGGCATGGAGCATGTCTGCCCTTAAACAGTTTGTATTCACAGGGGGACTCCATTGGAGAAAATTAATTTTTTTCCTTTTGAGAGCAGTTATCAATCAGGGTTAACTTCTTGTTTAGAGATGGGAACTTTTGACCACTTCCCCTTCTCAGATATCTGTGCATACACATCACACACACACACACACACACACACACACCAAAGAGGAGGGGGGGAGGGAACAAAACTAATAAAATAATTCTTAATTAGAATTACACATTTCCCTGGCTGTTCCTGGACATTACTTCGTACTTATATCCTAGGAATCAGCTCTTGTTTAGCCATGTTGTTGATGCAGTCAGAATGAGGGGTGCAGCTCTGGGCAGGAAAGGCTGGCTACCGTGAAACTGCGAGGCTTCTCTTCCCTTCTTTACCTTCCTTGTTCCTTCTTAATACTTTGGAAACATTGTCTGGTTTACCGGCTTACCAAATATTTTTCTTTACTTCAGCAGCTTATTCTTGGGTCCCCGATCTTTTCAAGTGAGAGCAAGGAATGTGGGTTTGTGGTTAGACATCTTCTTCGTCCACAGATGGAAAGAAAATAGAATCAGGTGCATAATTGTCTGCGAGCCACAGAAACATACAATGCCAAGTCTGGAAGCAGGGTAACCACAGGTGGTTTCCTACACTTCTGAAGACATTATCCTCAGTCACTTTACATCATTACTTTAAAAAGAAATTCTAAATACCCAGTGTGTCTTTGAGTTGGGAGAGCACCCAGCCTGCAAAAGGCCCTCAGCGCTGTATAAACTGGATGTCGTGGTTCTTACCTATAACCCCATTAAACTTGTGGTGGAAGCATGGCTATCAGAAGTTCAAGGTCATTCTCAGCTACGCAACAAACTTCAGTCAAGCCTTGGATGAGTGTAAATAAATCCGCGCATCCCTAATTTAAAAGCAAGTAAATAGATAAAACCTGCTTAGCTGGGAGTTAGGATGCACACTTGCAATCTCAGCACTTAAGAGACTGAGGAAGAAGCATCTTGTATTTGAAGCTAACTGGGCTGCCCAGAGACAAGGGCTGGGATGTAGTCAATGTTAAAATGCATGCTAGTAAGTTCAAGGCCCTGGGTTCCATCCCCAGTGAGGCAAAGAAGGAAGAAAGGGCATAAAATAGAAGACATTCTTACACTCGATACATTAGGTCCCAAAGTGTGTGAGGCTACCCCGCCATTCCCAACTGGACTCCTAGCTGGCTGCTGTGGACAGGTCTGTAGTCTGTATTGCTTGAGCCATTGAATGGACACCACTATGTGGCTATAAGCCTTTCTTCTGCAGACTCGTAAGGAAAGCAGAAAGAAGGTGCATGGAAAATAATCTCTAGGGAAAAGGTGTATGTGTGGGGATTAGTGAGATGGCTGAAAACCTGAGTTTAATTCTTGGAACCTTCTTGGTGGAAGGAGAAAGGCCCTCCCTTACCAACATGAAGAATCACAAAAATAAGACAACAAAAGTACCTCTAATGATAAAAATGAAAACTTTAAAAGGCAACTTTGGAGGAAGCCAGTAATTCAGGAAGAATAAATTGAAAGCTGCAGATATGTGGCATGTTTGTTATAACTACACAAAGAATCTCTTAAGGGAAAAAAACGTTGTGCAAGCTGGGCACAATGGATCACGCTTCTAATGCCAGCACTCAGAAGGCAGAGGCAGGTGGATCTCTGTGAGGTGGTGGGCAGCCTGAGTGCTCCAGGACAAGGGCTACCTACCTTGTTTCATAAAAGAAGGGGTGAGGTAGGGTGGCAGACAACTTTACAAGTCAAATAAAAAGACACTGGGGCTGAAGAGATAGCTCAGCAGTTAAGAGCACTGGCTGCGGAGAGAATTAACTGTTCTTCAAGAGGTCCTGAGTTCAATTCCCAACAACCACATGATTTCCACAATCAGCTATAATGAGATTTGGTGCCCTCTTCTTGCCCGCACAGGCAGAACATTGTATACATAGTAAATGAATAAAATCTGTTAAAAAATCAAGATACTATCACATGATATAAAGGTGTAGATTTCTAAAATGAATATCCACCCCTTAAGTAAAGATAGACCCACACCAAAGCTACACTGCTACATTTCATAACAAAAAGAATTTTTAAAAATTTTACAAGCTTCTGGAAATAAAAACTGGGTCTTGCCAGGTAGTGGTGGTGCACGCCTTTAATCCCAACACTCGGGAGGCAGAGACAGGTGGATCTTTGTGAGTTCAAGGTCAGCCTGGTCTACAAAGGGAGTTCCAGAACAGTCACGGCTGTTACCCTGTCTCAATGCTCCCCCACCAAAAAAGTCAGCGATTTGACATGGGATGGTGGTGCACATCTTTAAACCCAGTACTCAGGAGGCAGAGGCAGGCTGATCTCTGAGAGTTCGAGGCCTGACTGGTCTACAGAGTATTACACAGAGAGACCCTGTGTAATTGGGAAACAAAACAGCAACAAAATCAGTGATACATTTCAAAAGTATATTTTATATTGGAAAGTGGTTGCTTTGGGCAGTAGAGTTGGCTAAGCAGTTACTGCTTTTTTTTTATTTATTTTAACTTTATCTTATGTGCACTGGTATAAAGGTGTCAGATTCCAGGGAACTGGAGTTAAAGGCAGTTGTAGGTTGCCATGTGGGTGCTGGGAACAGAACCTGGGTATTCTGGAAGAGCAGCCAGTGCTCTTAACCACTGAGCCATTGTTCCAGGCCCTGCACTTACTGCTCTTCAATTCCCAGCACTCACACGATGGCTAATAAGTGCAACTCTAATTCCACAGGAATTAGATGCCTTCTGACTTCCAAGGGCAACGGCACACATATGGAACATATATACATGCAGGCAAAACACTCAGACACATAAAATAACTTGATTTTTAAAATACCCAATTTGAATGTGGGAGGGGCATGCTATGATGTACACATGAAGTCGGAGGGAAACTAGTGGGTCAAGTTTCTCCCCCGTGTGAACCCTGAGCATTCAGCTCAGTTCCTCGAGTTTGGTGGCAAGGGCCTTTACTTGCGGAACCATTTCAGTGGCCCTAAACTCACAACTGTTAAAAAAGAGATAAAGAATTCAAAGATGAGGTAGATCTTAGTGAGTTCAAGGCCAGCCTGATCTACAGAGTTCCAGGACAGCCAGGACTATCACCCAGAAACCCTGTCTTGAAACAAAACAAAAACAAAGAAAAAGCAAAAAAAGCTCTATCAACTATCTACCCTCTCAAGGCTTTTCTTAATAGACAAGCTATGCCCCTCAACCTAAAAAAAAAAAAAAAAAAAAAAAATCCAATTAACTTAAAGGTTATTTATATCAACTAAGTAAAGCATTGTTTTCAAATCCCTTTCCTTTACTGTTGTTTTTTGTTTCTACAAAACTCATTTTTAGAAGCATTTAAAACAAGCATGCACAAACAGAATGAGGCTCAGAGACTTCTCTAGGGCACTGATTAAATGTTTATATTGGGATTTTACCTGAACAAAGGGTTAGAAAACAATGTGTTTATCATGCCAGGTGTAGGTAACTTTATTCAAAATTTGACAAAAATGACCCCCAAAGTAATATAAATTTAGACACCTTAAAAAAGTCTAGATGTAAAATTTCAAAAGAAAATTGTTTCAGTTTCAAATCAATTTCAAGTCAAAAGTCAGATAAATTTTACAAATCATAAATACTATTTTCATCTTAAATTCATTATATTTCCAAAGACAAGTCACCAACATTGCTTTTTTTTCTTTGATACTGGCCAATTGGAATCAATTAACACGATTTATATCTTTAAGTACTGAGTTTGTACCTATCCTGAATATTTTGATATAATTAAAAATATAAATCCAGAATCCACAGTTCTTCCTCCCAGAAGAATTTCAATTATTAAATATAGAAGAAATTAAACAAATAGATAAATCACCATTTGAACACCACAGAAATAAATGCCACAAGCAAGATCTGCCAGGAGATAGTAGGAGAGGCAAACTCTTAAGCAGAAACAGGACATTTGCATAGGCTCAAAGTATCTCTAGCAAATACTTAGTAATTACAAAGGAAAGCAGGGTAAGCTCACAGTAGAGCATCCTAGAGACACCAGCTCAGCAGAGTGCTCAAAGGAAGCACATTGGAAACACATGATGACACCAGCTATCCTTATGATACAACGCCACAGAGTGAAAGACAACTGAGACACAACTAAATGCAAGATGGGATCCGGAACGGTTAAAAGGATGCTAATAAAAAGATTAATAAAATATCTACTTTTAGCTTGCTGTTGTAGCTAATAGTAATAGAACTATAAAAGATGAACTCTTAATTTCAACAAATGTAGTTAGGTAGGATGTCAAAACAAGGGAAAGGCAGATGGAGGGCACACGGAAGCAGTAATATTTTTACAACTCTTCTGTAAGTTTAAAATCATGTTACTAGTTCAAAAAATAACTTAAGATATATACATATATATATGTACATTTGTGTATAACGTGTACAATATGTAAAAATGAAGGATGTGCAGAAATTGGCATCTTGGGCAGTGTAATGTGTTCCGAATCGGTCACTGTCTTGTTGGCAACACAGCTTTAAGGTTTCTCCTCTTAAACTTTTACATATAATTGTCATATTTGTGAAGAAAACGTTTGAGGGGTGTCTAGGCCTCACTACTGGCTAGCCTGGCACTCACTGTGTAGACCAAGATGGTCTCAGAATCAGAGATCCACAGACCTGCCTCAGAATGCTGGGGTTACAGGCACGTGCCACCATGTCCAGCTTAGAAACCCTTTAAAAACATTTCTATATTAGGCCAAAAGGAAGAGAATCAGGGCTATAGCTCAAGATCAGTACAATGCTTGCCTAGCATACATATAGCCCTGACCTTGGTCCTCAGCACCACAGAAACCAGGCACACACCTGTAATGGAAGCTGAGGCAGGAGCATCAGAGCTTCTAGTTGTCCTAAGCTACATACAGTTTAAGGTCAACCAGCATGACACCGTTCAAAAACAAAACTTGTAGATATAAAACACACATGTGAGCACACACAGCCCATACATAGGTAGGTGGGTATGTAGGATAGGTAGGTAGATAGGATAGATAGGTAGGATATGTAGTTAGGTAGGATAGATGGATAGAGAGGATAGATAGATAGGTAAGTAGGATAGATAGGTAGGATATATAGGTAGGTAGGATAGATGAATAGATAGGTAGGATAGGTAGATAGGTAAGTAGGATAGGATATGTAGGTAGGTAGATTAGGTAGATAGGTAGGTAGGATAGATAGGTAGATAGAATAGATAGGTAGGTAGCACACGTTTCTCACTATAGAGTCCTGACTGGTCAGGAACTCTCTGTAGACCAGGTTGACCTTGAACTTAAGAGATCTACCTGCCTCTGTTGATTAAAGATGTATACCACCAAATCAAATTTATACACTAATAAAATGTTTTAAAAACAGTCTCTTGGATAAAATCATCAAATCTTGAATCACTTGCCCTTTTAGTTTTTGAGACATGACCTCATGTGTTTCAGGGTGGCCTTGAATTCATGACGTAGCTGAGGATAACCTTAAGCTTGTAATCTTCCTGCCTCCACCTCCCAGTGCTGAGACAGGTATGGACCACTATGCCTGGCTTATGCAATACTGGGAATTTAACCCTGGACTTCATGTACATTAAGCAAACACTCCCCCCGGCCTCCATAAAACATTTTCAACTACATTTCTATTCATGACACATTGTCATTGATTTGGTTCCGTGTGAGTAGAAGGGATGGCTATAGGTGTAGTATCACTAATATAAAGGCTTGCTAGTCTAGAAAACAAGTATCACTTTGATATTTTACTAAGAAACTGCTTTTGTTGCAAAAGCAGATACTGAATGCTAGACCTCACTTTAGATTGAAAAGGTAAATTATTTACCTGTCTCTGTATAATAACATATATGGAAAAAAAAGAAAGGCCCCTTTCTTAAACTTGGTTCCAAATGGACTCTTCTTAATAATATCTTTCTTATGAAACAGGTAATTCTATGTAATTTATTCTATGAAATAAAGACCAAATTTAAAGAAAACAATGAATTTTTTACTTTAGCTACAGCTGACTCATTCCCTGAGCATGAATCTCCTTTTCCTTCTATCAGCTATAAACTGAGCTCAAATCTGTTTAACAGAAACTATTAAATGGAGAACAGTATTATTAAATAATCATATTTGTTGCTTTTTACAGTCACTATTTATACTAATTGTAGAATTTATGTTTCATGTTTCTATCATAAGACTCTCTATAGAAGCAGCAATAGCCAAAGATATTTTTCTCAAAAAAGCAATTCCAAAACTGGATATTTATCCAAATACAACAAAAAAGCAAAGAAGTAAAATGTTCACAAACATAGTGATTCTATGTTCATGTAATTTCCAAAATCCCCTTCCTGACTAGTATGAAAAGCAGAAGTGGGAAGAGCACTAACATAACATGCTACACAAGGAGATAAGTGATTGACTTCAGGAGCCCACTACACACTGCAATATATTCAAGGCTGGAAGGATATGAATTCGATCAGAACTGCCATCTGGCTGCCAGTATTTGATTATTAAACATATTACTATAAAATGTACCAAGTAGAATAATATTACATTTGTGAACTGCAGATAATAAAAGAGGTCCAAGAGTCTAAGCTATAATTTACACATGAAGTATATGTAGTCACAATGCACAAAAATGTGACAGTCTGGATGCTTACAAAACAGCCTGCTTGTCTCAGACTATGCTCTGATAACCTGTTACATAAAGTCTATTTCCCTCCTGCTGATAAGAAGCAGCCTAGAGATGCCCATGGATTTCTTAAGGAATAGGTCTACTTGGCAACATTGACAATTCCAGTTTCGTATTATGTTCAGTCATCTGAAAACCAAAAAGAATCCCGTAATGAGTTCTTCCATTCCTCTGTCAGCTTTTCAATTTCTTTTCCTTTCAGTTTGAAGTCAGAAGCTGGACTGTGTTTTTTTTTAATCACAATAGGCATTTAAAAGATGGTAACTAACCAAATTCAAGAGTTCTTTGGCCAAATTAGTAACAGGTTAACCCTTCATTCCAAATTATTTTATAATCCCTTTTTCTCTAATTTCTCCAGTATGGCCTGGATCTTACAGACAGCCTCTTTCCTGGCCTGACGGACAGAGTCCTGGCCCCCAGTTTCAACAGAATCCAGTTCTAAAAGTTCCTTTGTCAGCATTTCTTCCAGAAGCCAGTACGCTTTGTCTGTTTTTTTCCCCACAAACTCTTCTACTTCTTGCTCAAGATACTGGACCTTCTCCAGCACTTGTATAATTTTTTTAATACTTGGAGGCGTGCCTTCATCTGAAGAGAAACACTCTTCAGGGAGATTATTACTCTGAACAGGATTGCTGGGATGGTCACTGGCAGCACTACCATACAACTGAGGTTCAGCACTATACTGGACTTGAGAATCCAAAAGGTCTGAATTATCATTGTTCATTGCTCCCGAAGATTCATACTGATGGACACTGCAAGGAAAGCTGTGCCGGTTCATGCCTGGACCCGACTGATCATAGGAGTATGAGGAATCCTTGGAATGGGAAGACAGAAAGGAGAAACAAAAGCTGTTTCAATGGGAGGCCATCAATACTAAATGTTAGTACACATCTTCCCCAAACAAGAATGTACTTGAAAAGACTTCCACCAATAGAACTGACTCCCACTGAATCACTGGAGAAAACACCTTTAAGAAGATAAAAAGGGGAAGCCCTTTCAAGTAAAAGGCACAGAATTCTTAAATATGATGGTTGGAACCTACCTTGATGCAATCAGTTTTGTGAATACTGCACAATCAATCTTACTACCTCACAATTCATCCAGTGACTTCATAGTATTCCTCCTCAAATAGTAAAGTCCTCAGAACACAGTCAAAAGCAGTGTTATGCCTGTGGCTTATGTAAAGAACCTCCCACAGAGAGTGCTGTACTACTCTACACTGCTTCTCATCTTCTCTCCACATATCATGAGAGGTTGTAAAAATACATTCTTTGACTCTATCTAATATTCAGATAGTATCACAGTAGAAAATAAGCATTTTTCTGTCTTTTAAAAAAGATATGGCCGGGCGGTGGTGGTGCACGCCTTTAATCCCAGCACTCGGGAGGCAGAGGCAGGCGGATCTCTGTGAGTTCGAGACCAGCCTGGTCTACAAGAGCTAGTTGCAGTGCAGGTTCCAAAGCCACAGAAAAACCCTGTCTCGAAAAAACAAAAATAAATAAATAATAAAAAATAAAAAAGATATTTTTTTATCTGGAGAGATGACAAGCAGTGAAGAGTAGCATGAATACTAATTGTTCTTAAGGGGCAATCCTGTCTTCAAGACTGTCTTCTCTGACTGCAGGGGCCATCCTCAGACTGCACTGAGCCCTTGTCTCTTCCCTCCTTATATTCCTCTCTCCGCCAAGCCATAACACTCCTGTCTCCACCTCCCTAGTGCTGGGATTAAAGGCAGGAGATCCCAAGTGCTGGGATCACCTTTGTGTGAGCTCTGTTTCTCTTTTAGACAGATACAATCTTGGTAGCCCAGGGAGGCGTTGAACTAACAGAGATCCATCTGCCTGTCTCCTGAGTCCTGGGATTAAAGGTGTGCATCACCATTCACTGGTCTCTAGTGGCTTAGCTCTGCACTCTCACCTTCAGGCAAGCTTTATTTGTTAAAACACAAACTATCACTACAGTTAACTACTGGCTGTTCTTCCAGAGGACCCAAATTTGATTATCAGTTGCCACAAGGCAGCTCATAACTGTAACTTCATTTCCAGGGAATCTGGCCTCCAAGGGCTCCAGGAACACTCATGGTACATAGACATATATGCAGCCAGTACATCTATACATATAAAAAAACTAGAAAAGTACAAAAAGAACCTAGGCCAGGCGGTGGTGGCGCATGCCTTTAATCCCAGCACTCGGGAGGCAGAGGCAGGCGGATCTCTGTGAGTTCGAGACCAGCCTGGTCTACAAGAGCTAGTTGCAGTGCAGGTTCCAAAGCCACAGAAAAACCCTGTCTCGAACAACCAAAAAAAAAAAGAACCTAAAAATCCCCAAGCAATAATGTTTATAAGAAAAAAGAAAAACATAAATTAAGCTGAACTAATGCTATAGGGTAGTAATCAGTTTTTTTGCACTTAGTCTCCATCTACCATGGGTAAATACAGATGTGTCATCTTGTATTCTCTTAATACCTAGACACCAAAGGAACAGCATTTGGAAGGAATCCTACCTTAGGTTGTTGGGGTGGTGGTGAAGGAGGTGGCTGAGGAGAACTGGTACCAGGCCAGGGTGAAGCACTTTCCGTCATGTACAGATTCCCAGGTGGGGCTGAGGGTGCAGCTGAAGGCCAGGGGTAACGGGCCCCCATCCCATAAGCACCAGAAGCCCATGCGTCATCTTGTGGTCGTACAGTTGCTCCTGACTGTGGCACAGTGCGGTTACCATCCCCATAGGGATAATGGGGCAAGGTCATTGCAGGGTTCTAGATTGGGAAAAACAAATATGCTGGTATGCTAGCTGGTCGCTGCTTAGAAAAATAAAGCAAAACTTAAAGTAATAAAAATAGCATCGACAGATCTTGACCTGATAGCAACTCATAACCAAACATTCTCCACACCTGAGAAACCCTAACTCTAAACCACAAAGAAAAGAGCTGGTAAAAGACTCAAGAGTAAGATTTAAAATTTAATGGATGAAGCATGTATTTTCCAAAAACACTAAAGATAAATGAATCCATACGGTAATATGTTATAAACACAAAGACAGCTGACTTCTTCTCAAAACAACAGAAATAAACATTGTATATTATTTTTATTTATTTAATTTTTAAAAGTTTTTAAGACAGGGTTTATCTGTGTAGTCCTGGTTGTCCTAGAACTAGCTCTGTAGACCAGGCTGGTCTTGAACTTACAAAGATTCACCTGCTTCTGGTTCCTGAGTGCTGGGATTAAAGGTGTGCCCTACCACCATCCAGCCCAACATGGCATATTAGCATATAATATAAACCTAGCGGCACTGGAAAAGATTAAGTTAGGGAACATTTAGAACAATAACTAAAGATTTATTTTATTACAAAAGTTTTATAGGGACTACATAAATGTATCAGTGGTTAAGAGCATATACTGCTCTTCTAGAGGACTCTGAGTTCAAGTCCTAGATACCTATCAGGTGGCTCCCAAACCTGTCCAGTTCCAGGGTTCTCACATCTCTGGCCTTTGAGAGTACCTGCATTCACATATAAGTATACAAACACATACACGTTATTAAAAATAATGAAAATGGGGTGAAACAAAAGAGGAGAGGTATGGTGGCATATGTCTTTAGTCCCGGTACTCAGGAAGTAGAGGCAGACAGACTGCTATGAGTTTGAGGCCAGCTATATAGGGAGTTCCAGACACCCAGGGATACATACTGAGACCTGGTCTCAAAAAGAAAAGAAGGAAGGTAGAAAGAGAGAACACCCCACAAGCTGTCCTCTGACTTCCACACCTGGCTGTGGTGCATGTCTCACCACCCCAACTCCCACCATGCACACACATAATAAATATAACTTAGAATTTAAAAGAACTATGATTATGACATTTTTAAGGCATCTTTGGCCAAAAATAGAAAAATCTCTGAACATCTGCAGTGTTTTCTTTTTGTTTTGTTTTTGAGACAAGGCCACATGGCCTTGGATGGTCTAGAATTCTGCCTCAGGAGAAGTGGAGTTAAAGGTATACACACCATGCCTGGCTCTAGCTGTTTTCTTAAAATGGTACTCATGTAGATAAATAATTTTCCACTGTTTACAATTCAGAAGCAGGCATTTTCTCCCCCTGTCAGAAAACTGTTTACCTGTGAAGCAGGATACCCTGGAACCTGAGCCCTGAGCGGAGTTGCTTCTGTTTGACAGTCCTGCTGGGAATAGATCCAACGAGAGACTGGGGTTGGGCTGTTACCAGGTGATCGGTAAGTGCTTGGAACTTCCGTAGAGTAACTGCTTTGAGTATAGCCAGGTACATAATAAGCCCCAGAATATGAGGCAGTATTTGGTCCAGGACCAGGAGGGTATGGTGAGCCATACGCTCCATTTGTATAAGAATTCAAAGTCTGAAAAAAAAAAAAAGAGAACCAGAGAGGAAGAAAGATGAATGAGTTAAAGGGCTGAAATGCACTTAATGTCCAACCTTAAAAACTTTAGGTAGTAAAACTATCAGCAACTGATGAAAATGTAAGCTACCACAGCAGTCTATGAAGCACTCCTTCTCCTCTCTGTTTTAACTACGAGCCACGTACTGAACTCAGGCTATGACTCAGTGGAAGAATATATTGAGGACAGATGAAGTGGCAAAGTAGTGGCCTTCTCAAACATTTCTAATTCACAATTACATCTACTAGCAGAAAACCTGTATCCACAGAAGGCAACTCAAAGAAGACTGGGGGACTAGCTAGAGGAAAAAAGAAATATCACTATGTAATAGAAAAGATAGAGAGAGATTCTGTAATTACTTAGTTTTAGTTTCTCTAATAGAAAAATGAAGAGCCTAAACTTACCTCGCAGGATTACTGAGAAAACTAAGTGAGATAACAAAAACAAAGGACTCAGCAGGTACAACATATGCTCAATAACAGTGATTACACTGCTGTAAGTGTTATGATGAGTTTAAGAAACCAACCCAGGTCTGAGTCTACAGTCCATATTGAACAATGAAACCACTCTGCTTCTCAGATAACACTAACAACAGAAATCAGAAACTCCTCAGTACACTGTTTACTAGTGTGGTTGTTCCTTCAAACAGCTCTAGGGACTAACCTCTTGTCCAGGCCAGACAAGTATGTTACCCCAAGGTACATGGACAGTCCCTTTCCTGTAGTTTTAAATCACCTAACAAGATAATTACATTATTGATATCTAGAATACTGCTTAATGCTTCAAATAAGATGAAAAGCTAAGTCAAAAGCTTAAACCATTACTTTAATGTGTGTGTGCATGTATGTGTGTATCCTGTATGATAATAACTAAACAGATAAAAAAATTCTTCTTTTTTACAAAGTTCTTAAAAAATTGTTTACATTTATTTCATGCACATTGGTGTTTTGCCTATATGTATGTCAGTATTGAGGGTGTTGAATCCCCTGGAACTGAAGTTACTGACAGCTGTGAGCTGCCATGTTGGTGCTGGAACTGAATCAGGTACAAGAGCAGCCAGTGCTCTTAGCCGAGTCATTTCTCCAGCCCCAAGGATTATCATTTGAAGGAATTTTATTCAATTTATTGTTAGAAACAAGTAGATTTAATTTTAGAACTGTTTCCTTGTAAGAATTTTTTTAAAAAACTTATTCACTCCTTTTTTGAGACAGGTCTCACATAGTTTGACTGGCCTAGATCTTGCTATGTAGACAGGGCTGGCTTTGAACTCACAAGAGATCCTTCTGCCTCTGCCTCCTGGGTACTGGGATTAATGATGTGCATCATCCCTCAGCCAGGTTGCAGCAGCTGCTCAGGGTCTGTGTCCTGGTCTTGTTCTGTCTCAGAGGAGGCAGGACATACTCCACCAGAACATCAGACAAGCCAAGAAGCACCACAGCTTGATTCCTCTTTTCACATTCATTGAAGCAGGAGGGAGTGGGGCAGCATTGTATGCACTATACAGTCCAGATGTCAGCTGGGACAGGAAAAATAACCCAGAACCTCAGGACAAACTCGGTCCACAGCAAACTAAACAACCATGAAGTTCACCATAGAGCTGCTTATAATCAAGGTCTTTCAGGAGTCATCTGTAAAATTTTCCACTTAACCAGGAAACACTTCTCTGCATGCAGAAAAATATGTTTTTTTAAAATTTATTACACTGATAAATAAATCTTCCAAACTTGATATATGTCATTATTTAACACTGAAAATACACATGGGCCTTTATAGCTAGGATGTAGGGAATAAATTACTACAATTTAAAGAAGAAAAAAAAAGGTGTGTGCCACCATGCCTGGTCTTATTATTTTCCTTTTTTTTTGAAATAGGGTTTCTTTGTATGTAGCTCTGGCTGTCCTGGAACTCACTCTATGGACAAGGCTGGCCTCAAACTCACAGAGATCCATCTGCCCCTTGTCTCCTGAGTGCTGGGATTAAAGGCGTGTGCCACCACTGCCCGGCCTTATATGACAGTGGTGGGAGCCACATACTATGGCTGGCACACATACTGAGCTCAGAGGACACCTGGTGAGAGTTGTCTCCTCCACCATGTGAGCTCCAGGAACTGAGTTATCTTGCTGGCACTCCTTTGTAAAGTTTTAATCATGCTGTGTGTATTAGTCACCTTTCTATTGCTGTGATAAAACACTATTACCAAGACACTGAAGAAGAGTGCTTATGTGGGCTTTTGGTTCCACAGGGTGACTCTACTGTGTGAGTCCACAGAGTGTGTGAGTCCACAGTCCACATTGTGGTAGAGCAAAGGCAAAGAAGCTGGAACGGTAAGCTGAGAGCTATAGTCCTAAACTATAACACAAAACAGAAAGAGCGAGCTCAGAGTGGCTCAAATCTTTAAACCCTCAAAGTCTTCCCCAGTGACATACTTCCTTAAGCAAGGAATAAATCTTAATAAATATTCCAAACAGTACCACCAACTGGGGACCAAGTGTTCAAGTATCAGAGACTATGGGGAGAGTCTCATTTAAACCACCACAATATGGCAGTTTTTGTTTTTATTTTCATTGTTTTTGAATGCATATACTTAGGTTTATTTACGAGAAATAAAATATGCTATTTGGTATTTGCTTCAAAATACCATAAGAAAATACTCCAAAGATAAAGACGATATGGTCAAGTGTTGAGACTTGTGGACGATGAGAGAACATTTATTTCTACTTTTGTTTGAGATTTTCCTTACTATGAAAGAGTAAGAAGAAGAAGCTGGGACTGGTGGTCATAGGCCCATACATAATTCCTGCACTCAAGAGTCAGAAAAGAGGAAGTTCCTGTCACTGAGTCTGTAAGCTGCACACAACAGGCAGGCACAGAAGTGTGCAACAGGGTAAAAGGGCCTGTTTCGCAAGCCTAATGATGTGAGTTTAATCCCTAGATCCCAGTGAAAAGAGCTCCTGAGAGTCTTCTGACTTCCACAAGTGCACTATGACACACTCCACCCACATATAACACACACACAGAGAATACTAAAAATTGGACTAAAACATTTAAATGTTGTAGAATATTATTTTGAGGTGTGTTACATGTGTCTATGCTCTGGAACATTTGTTTAGCTATGTAAAGATATGTTGTTTTTACTTATGCTGTATTTGTTTAACTCTGTGGAGCTGTCATTCTTTGCCCGTCTAAAACACCTGATAGTCTAAATAAACAGCTGAATGGCCAATAGTGAGTCAGGAGAAAGGATAGGTGGGACTGGCAGGCAGAGAAAATAAATAGGAGGAGAAACCTGGGAGAGGGAGGAGAAGAGGATATCGGGGTCAGTCACCCAGTCAGCCATGGAGTGAGAGTGATGTAGGGAAAGAAAATAGACCAGAGGCAAATGGTAGTCACGATAATTTAAGATAATAAAAGCCAACAAGAAGTCAAGCTAAGGCCAGGTATTTATAACTACAAATAAGCCTCTGTGTGTGATTCATTTGGGAGCTGGGTGGCAGGCCCCCCAAAAGCCAAAGAGCAAAGAAGAGCCAAATGAAGCAAGAGTAATATATATCTGCTTCAGGTGTATACAGACGACAAGAAAAAGGTTGAAGACACATTTCCGCACAAGCAGTCTTTCCTTATTTTTCAGTTTCGCTTATATGTCTGTCTGTCTGAGAAGGGTCTTACCCTGGAATTCACTGTGAAGCCTCTGTTGGTGCTGAACTTGTGGCTCTCCTTATCTCTGGTCCTGCATCCTTCTTCCCAACCCCCCCCCACCCTTTGAGAAAGGGTTTCTCTGTGTAGCCCTGGCAGTCCTGGAACTTGCTCTGTAGACCAGGAGGTTGGCCTAGAACTAACTCACAGAAATCTGCCTGTCTCTGCCTCCAGAGTGCTAAGATTAAAGGCATGAGCTACCACTACCTGTACAGATACTTTCTTAAGGCATGATCATGATTAATTTTTTTCTCCAGTATCTCCATCATCTCAGGAACCATCTTAAATAAATTTGTGAGTTTTCCATATCTCCCATTGGGAAAATCAGGGCTTCTGGGTCTTTGTTAATAGCTACATTTACCTGTTGTTCTTTATCCAAGCTAAATAATACTAGATGGCTCCAGACATCCTGACAACAGGATAAACTTCTGGTGCTACCATTCCTGTCGGGCCATCCTGCATGCATCAACAGCAGCATGGGACATACCAACTGCACTATGCAGCTGCTTTGCCAATCATTTAACAACTTAAAACTCTGACCCCAGATGCCACCACTTTGGCACCAGTTAGTTCTAGTTTATCACTTCTCAATTTCCAGTCAGACACTCATATTCAGGCTGGCAAAGAAGTTGGTGCCTTTTCTGAACCAGGGCTACCTCCAACTGTTGCTGCAGCCTCAAAAATTGCTCCCTGAAAGTCAGACGGTGGTGGCACATGCCTTTAATCCCAACACTCTGGTAGGCAGAAGTAGGAAGATTTCTGAGTTCAAGGCCAGCCTGGTCTACAGAGTGAGTTTTAGGAAAGAACCAGGGCAGGGCTACACAGAAAAACCCTGTCTCAAAAAAAAAAAGCTTCCTGAAAAGAAAACATCTTCATTTTGTCATCATACTTCACCATTTATAAAGTATTTCCTGCATAGATAGTGCTCATAAATGTATCATGTGACCTGATCTCAATGTCAGAAATCGGGGAATGTCAAGTTTGGGTGCTATCCTGGACAAAAGGTTATTTCATAAGGCAGACACAGACACTTCAGCACAGATGTGTAACTGAACTCCTTCTGAGTTTCTGAAATCAATGGTGTTCTTGCCTCTGGAAGATCTTTGGATGCATCATACTAAGCCACCAGAGCTTTGCCATACCAGCTACTTTACAAAGATCTTATACCACTTTACCACGTGGTTCCAGTTACTAAGTGAGACCCTTTACCTCCAAGATGCTTGGCTGCAGAGATGGTATTTAGGTACTAAAGAATCACTTGCATATTCAGCTATTACCAAGGTATGGTAAAATCAGAGCAATAAGGCCTCAGCTTCTGCAACCCAGGACTCAGAAATTCACACCAGACAAAATCCCAACCGAGACAAGGGCGTGTGACACAAACTCACATCCTTTACCAGGAAGCTATCTGCACAGTTGGTACCTGCTGGGAAAGGGGAAAATCCATCTTCTTCAATGGAGTGACACCAGTTCATCAACCACACTCCAGGGCAGGTCCCATGTCCAGGAGTGCCGGCCAACACAAAGTCCTGGTTTTTGGTGTGTGTGCTTTCGTTTTGGGTTTTTGTTTTGTTTTTGTCTTATTGGTATTTGTTTTTATATCCTTCTAGTTTTCTATTTGCTTATTTTTTGTTTTTGAGAGAAAGAACAAGAAGCTGGGTGCATAGGGAAGTAGGGAGATCTGAGAAGATTTGGGCAACAGAAAGGAATATGATCAAAATATATTA
>JAQHUG010000382.1:1543615-1562205 GCA_028555095.1 Dicrostonyx torquatus | reverse complement strand
CTCAGAAATTCAAGATCATCCTTGGCCAGACAGTAAGTTTGGGGCTAGCCTAAGATACAGGAAACCCTCTCTTGGGAAAATGATTAAGTCAAGTCTTTTTTTGTGTTCAGAGTAGCCCTTAATGCACTTAGTCCTATTGCTGTGAACGTGAACCAGCTAGGGATCTTAGGAAACTGAAGCAGAAGATCTGGTAGAGGACAGATTCTGCATTTCAACAGCCTTACAGAGATTAAAACTGCTGCCCACAGATCACACTTTCTGAGTAGATGTGTAAAGTGTCCTGAAGAGTTGCAGGTATAGAAAGGTCACAGGTGGAATTATGTCTAGTATACACAAGGCCCTGGGTTTGAGTCCCAGCACTGAAGTGGGGGAGAGAAAAAAAAATTCCTATATCCTCCCCTTTCTTTCATGTGTGTGCGTACGCATATCTGCATGTGTGAGGACATACATGTGCAGGGTGCACATGGATACAGAGGCCCAAGACTGATTCCCTCAATAGTTCTTCTACTTCACTCAATGAGGCATGGTCTCTCAATCAAAACCAGAGTTCTCCCACATTGCTAGCTATCTTGTCAACCAGCTCGTCTGGGGATCCCAACTCAACCTTCTAAAGCTGGAATTACAGATAACCCACTCAGCACTGACATGAGCCCTAGGGATCCAAAGTCCTATCCTTACACTGCAAGACAAGCACCTTAGCCACAGAGTCACTTCCCTAGCCCAGTACTTGTTTTTAATTTCACAGATACATTGTGAAATTTAGTAAACATTAATAAAGTCAAGATTGTGGATTTGAAAAAAATGTACATCGATGACAAGATGTTTATTTCTGATTTGTTTTTTATGGCTGTATAAGAAATTCTACTCTTGGGCTGGGCATGGTGACACACACCTTTAATCCTAGCACTCTGGAAGCAGAGGCAGGTGGGTCTCCTAAGTTCGAGACCAGCCTGATCTACAGAGTGAGTTTACAAGGCAGCCAGAGCTACACAGAGAAACCCTAATAAAAAGAGAAAGAAAGAAAGAAAAGACATGAAATTTACTACCCTTAACTTCTCAAGTTTCAGGATCATTACCCTGAAAAGTAAAGTTTAAATGATTCACAAATGCCCATTACACATTTCCAGTTTTATCTCAGACTACTCTAGCACCACAACCTACACTACGTGTACAGCTTTACACTGACCAAGCCTCACAATTCCCTATATGATAGCAAATTTTAACTTTTTCAAGTCTTTCCCTAACTTTCTATCTCGACCCCAGAAAACAGACTTTTAGTTTGATAATACAGCAAACTCAGTAGAAGTCAGTCGGCAGTGTAGAGATCAACTCCTTTGCCTCATCCAACTGATCTTTAGTTTGGGTACTTAAAAGGCTGAGTACTTCACTAGACCATGGGAGTAAAGTCCAACAGCCCTACTGGCTGAATCAGCACAGAAAATATGGATTTTTCTTTACATTAATTTCTTAATGCTTCATGTTTTACATTCACTTTTAGAGAAATAATTAGCCCACCCTTTTAAAATATACAATCGAGTGATTTTTAGGGTATTCAGAACTGTGAAGCCATTATCTCTGAATTCAGAAGACTGTATCACATCGGGGCCACTTCCTTCCAGTCCCCAGCCCCAGCAGTCCACCAGTTTCTGTCTCTAGGAACTGCTGACTCTGGCATGACATATAAATGGAGTCGCACAATATGAAACCCAAAACTTGTGACTAGCTATACTCACTATCCATGATCTATTCAAGGTTCATCCATGTTGGAACAAACCCACATATGGACTTCGTAACTTTCTGGATATTATGTTCTAAAACATATACCATGTTTGTTAATCCAGCCATCAGCTGATAACTACATAAATTACTTCCAACTTTTAGCCATTATGATTAATAATGTTTATGAAAACATACTAAAAAATTTTTATGTGGACATGTTTTCCATTTCTTTTTTGTTATTGTTGTCATTGTTCTTTGTTTGAGACAGAGTCTCACTATATAGCTCTGACTGTCCTGGAACTATGTAGACCAGGCTAGCCTGCTTTTGCCTTCTGAGTGCTAGGAATAAAGGCGTACACCACCAATTGTTTTCCATTTCTTGAGTATACTTAACAAGCGGAGCTGCTGGATCATAAGCTAATTCTCTGCCACAAATTTTAGGAACGACCCAGTTATTACCCACAGCACTGTAGTATTCTGCAATCCCATCGTTAACGTGTGAGAATTTTATAATTCATTTTCAACAACTTAAGGATGTTATGAAGGCCAAAAAATGTGTCCCACCATCCTATGAAAGCTCCATACAAGGAAAAAAACAGAAATACATTTTTGGCATGCATACAGGTAATACAATGTTACAGGTCCAACTAGATGAAGCAAGTTAATTTCTCAAAGCCTTCATTCAAAAATAGGGAAGCGTTAATAGCATCTGTCTTTCAGTCCTGTGATTAGATAGAACATAAAGGTACTTTGCAACATTGAATATTCGTGCTTCAATCCCAGGCAAAGACTTAGTGATAAGGGACTAAAAGATCGGCCTCCCTCCCCCCCACTCCACCCCGCCCCGTACAGATCCCTTCCCCGCGGGAGGGGCTGCTGAGTAACGACTGGAGCTGCAGCTTCCCTAGCCACGCAGGATAAATTGTTACAGCCCGATCACTCTACCCTACGCTCTCGGGAGAGAGATCCTGCAGCCTGCTACCAAGCTTAGGAAGTCATCGCCGAATAATTTTTCTCGTTTCCTTGGTGGTAACAGGCACACCTAACGATGGCCGAAGTGAAAACGAAGGGACAAATGGAACACAAGCATGTATCCCCTCACTTAACGTCTCCGAGCTCTGTCTCGGCACCCTTCCCAGAAGAAGAACAAATCAGAAACCTGAATCGTAGCAAAGCCTAAGTAGAGAACCCCCAATGGTCCTCACCTCCGCCCAAGACTTCCCTACCGGATCTCCGGGAAAGACTGCGAAGCTCACCTGGTGTCCGCCTCCGGCTCTACTCGGCTCTGCCCAGGCGCCTCCCGAGGGGTAGTAGGCATCGCCACCTGCGCCTTCTCCGGGCCAAGTGGTCTCGGCCGGAGCGCCCCCGCGCCCTCGCCAGGAAACTGGAGGCTGGGGTGGCTCGGGCCGAAGCGGAGGGTACAGGGGCGGAGGGACGTGCACCGGGACATCGCCTCCGCCGGGCCCATAGTAGCGGCCGTACGAAGGGCCGTCACTGGGGCCGTAGCCCGAGCGCCTCAGGGCCGACATGGGCTCCGCTGCCGCGAAGCGCTTCCCGCCCCCCACGGCCGGCCCATTGCGCAGGCGCCTGCGAGCGACAGCGACTGGCGGGCGGCGAGAGGGGTCGGACGGCGGCAGCCAATCCCGAGCCAGTCCCGCCCCCTGCACGCCGAGAGCCGAGCGGAGACGGACCGTAGCCCGCACTCCGGGCCTCGGAGGAAGGATGCGAAGAGAGGCACTGCGTTCGTCACGCGGGAGGAAGCGCCTGTCCTCCGCCCTCCGTCCGCCGGACCTGGACTCCACATCATTGCTCAGGGAAGAAGAAACGCTGCCCGCGATCGCACGCCCGGAACGCCTCTTTCGGTGGACTGACACGAGATACCGGAAGTGGGTGGGGTAACCTGAAAGCGCTTCCGGCGACTAGCGGCAATTGAGTTGTAGGTGAGCGGCGGATTCCCGTCCGCGGCCCGCCGACGGGCGACTGGACGCCGTCGCCCACCGGTGCAGCTTTGCCCGAGTTCAAAATGAACTATATGCCCGGGACCGCCAGCCTTATCGAGGACATCGACAGTGAGTAGCTCTCCCCGGGGGAAGCCTGGCGTGGGACCCTTTCTCGAGTGGGCTCCCCGTGAGTCCTGGGCCCGGGCTGGGTAGTCTGCCTTCCCAGTCTCGGAGCCCATCCCTAACCTGCCTCCTCTGGCCCTGGGCTGGTAACCCTCAAGCTATGGAACTCCTTCCGAGGGGCGCAGCATCCGACTTGCGAACTGTGAAGTGGCCCAGGCGACTTCCCCCGCGTGCCCTGTTTTTCGCTGCAGTGTTCCCTTTGACGGTGGATGGACAAGAGTTGCTCCTAGAAGGGCCCATCAAGACCCGAAAATGTGAAGACAGCAGCAGTTCAATTTAATTACCGCTCAGCGCCGGCTTTCTGTTGTGGAGCCTCTTGCAGTCTCCTCTTTCTTTGAGGGTCGTTAGCTCTTTCAGATTAAAGCTGTAGAGACAGGTGTCAGACGTAATAACTGACTTTTCTAGAAAGGCTAAGTCCCTTCAAACTTTTTTTTTTCTGTTGGACAGTTTTGCTTTTACTGAAAATAGGTCAGTCCTGTACAAACCAAGAAGATGCAACTTCATCTTTTTTTTTCTTTTTCTTTTTTTTTTGTTTGTTTGTTTGTTTTTTTGGTTTTTTGAGACAGGGTTTCTCTGTAACTTTGGAGCCTGTCCTGGAACTAGTTCTTCTAGACCAGGCTGGCCTCGAACTCCGTGTGCCTCTACCTCCTGAGTGCTGGGATTAAAAATGTGTGCCGCCACTACCCGACCACAATTTCCTCTTTTAAGGATTATTTCTTTGTAAATGCATGTGCCCTTTTTCTTCACCAAATCCTCTGGAATTGGAGTTACGGACTGCTGTGAAAAAAATGTGTATGAGCATGTATGTCTGTGCACTGTGTGTGTGTCTGGTGCTGGGGAAACTAGAAGAGAACATGGCATCCTCTGACACTAGAGTTACAGGTGGTTATGAGCCACCTTGTGGGGTCAGGATTCGAACTTGGGTCCTCGGAAAGAGGAGCCAGGTCTCATAAGTGCTGAGCCATCACTTTAGACGATAAGCAGCGTTTTAAAATCACTTTAATCCTGTGACTTTTCAAAAGCAAAATAATTTATACAGCTTCAAACAAGTAATAGCAAAAACATTAATTCCCCATGAGTTGCAAATTAGAGATTATCTAAGATTGCATTCCCAGTTATCAGTTGTAGAACAAATTCTAGTTGGTCTTAATAATAAAAACCCAGAGTCAGATATAGGAATTAATGTTGAAGATCAGAGAAGCAGAGAGGCCAGCCACTACAGAGTTCTTTTACCTCTACCAATGCTCAGACTGCACTGAGCTCTTGTCTCCTCCTGCCTTATATTTCTCTCCCCAAGCCATGTCCCTTCCTGTCTCCACCTCCTTAGTGCTGGGGTTGAAGCTGTGGGCCAACATCACCTGGCTGTTTCTCTTTGAGAGTGGATCAGTTTCATGTGGCCCAAGGTGGCCTTGAACTAACAAGAGATCCATCTTGTCTCTGTCTCCCAAGTCCTGGGATTAAAGATGTGTGCCACCACTGCCTAGCCTCTAGTGGCCTAGCTCTGGCACTCTGATCTTTGTTCAGGCAAGTTTTATTTGTTAGAACACAAACAAAATATAACTGCACGCACGCATACACGTCACACTATAATCCTATCTGTGAAGTGTAATGAAATATTCTTTTAGTGGAGCCTTTTACCTTCACCTTTGCTTACATATCTGCATTACCTAAAGCCTCTAACAACCAGTCCTGCCAGTTTACTAAAATTGTTTACATCTTAAGCCTTCTCATACTTGTTTGTGGACCCAGGCTTTCCCCATTACTGAAAACTTTCAAACATTTGCTACCTACCCTTCAGTCCCTTTCACAATACACACTGTTCTCTCCTTCTGGGTTTTCTGTTTTCAGACAGACTACCCTGGAACTTGCCTGCCTCAGCCTCTTGAGTGCTCTGATTTAAGATATGCGCCACCTTGCCTGGCTCAACTGTGTGTTTATCTGTCTGGCCCTGATACCTGTTTAGTTGTGTGTCACCGTCAGGATTGTGTCCCTTTATGCGTATCTTGACTCATTTCAGTTTTGACTCTTCTGAACATCTTTGCAGTCTGCTATTTGCTGCCAAAACTTGAATTTTTTGTTCATTTGACTTACTTTTATCTGGTTTGGTTTTATTTTCGAGACAGTGTCTCATTCTGTGGGCCAGGCTGGCCTCTGTAGTCACAGCATTCCTTCTATCTCAGTCTCTCTAACATTCCGACATTACAGACATGGGCCACCACACCTGACTTGAAGTTGTATCATTTTTAAAGGTTATTTATTTATCTTTTTTTTTTTTAGTTTTTAAAAGATTTACTTACTGTTTCAGCATATGTTTGTGCCTACATGAGTAATGAATTTTTATGCAGTGCATGTGTGCAAGATGCAAAAAGAGGGCATCAGATGCCCTGGAACTAGAGTTACAAGAGGGCCAAACCTCATCTTCTGCAAGTGTTCTCAACTGATTCTTTCCAAGTTCTCTCTGCAGCATTGTTCATTGTATTCTGTACTGGGTTCTTTTTTAAACCCAATTTGTGTGTTTGTATTTATGTACGAGTTTATGTGCATCATGTTCATGCAGTAACTGAGGTTTTAGGAAGTTGTGAGCTACCTGGTATGGGTGCTGGGATCTGAACCTGGGTCCTCTAGATGATCAGTAAGTGCTTTTAACTACTGAGCCATCTCACCAGCCCTTCATTGTTTTCTTGGTTTCTCTAACACTAGTTCTTACTAATTTTCTTATCTCTGGACTTTACTGTTCTCTCAAACAGGTGGTCTGAGTTGCCTGTTTGGTCTGTTTTCTCTAAATCTGTAGACATTCTAGACATACTTGAGCATCCTAACTCCGATTTTCCTTTTGAAGTTAAAGCTTGCCTCCAATACTTTTATTCTAACTTTAACTCCTGGTCTTTCTTTTATCTTTGAACCGAATGTTAATATGCTACTTTTTCCCTTTATGCTTAATTTATTTATTAGATTTCTCTAATCTTTTTATTTCCACATTCCCTTTCTTGTATCCAAAACTCATTCTTCAAGGTCCAACTGGGATATGTATAGCTTCTTAAGTCTTATTTAATTAAGATCTGCTTGCCTTTTTTTTTTTTTTTTTTTTTTGGTTTTTTTCGAGACAGGGTTTCTCTGTAGCTTGGTGCCTGTCCTGGAACTAGCTCTTGTAGCCCAGGCTGGTCTCAAACTCACGGAGATCTGCCTGCCTCTGCCTCCCGAGTGCTGGGATTAAAGGCGTGCACCACCACCGCCCGGCAGTTTGCTTCTCATAATACTTAATTGTAGCCTAATATGACTGTAAATTCCTTTAGATAAGAATCATTTCTCTTCATATAGAAAGTAGTTTATGCTGGGCAGTAGTGATGCACACTTCTAGTCCCAACATTCAGCAAAGGCAGTCAATCTCTAAGTTTGAGGCCAGCCTAGTTTACAGAACGCATTCCAGGACAGTCAGGGCTACACAGAGAAACCCTGTAGGTGTGGGAGGCATTCACTGCAACATCTGACCTGGTGTACGGACTTTAATTTTGAGCTAGACATAGTGAAACATGCCTTTAATCCCAGCATTTGGGAGGCAGACACAGGTGGATCTCTGTGAATTCAAGACCGGCCCAGTCTACAGAATAAGTTCCAAGACAGCCAGAACTACACAGAGAAACCCTATCTCAAAAACCAAAAAAAAAAAAGAGAGAACAAAAAAACCTAAAGTACTTTTTGCATAGAATTAAAGAAACGAATGGTTAAAATCTTGCATGCTTTTCTAATAGCTGACTTATTTGAATCCTCAAAGTTACTTATCTCTTCAGAGAGCATCCCCCGCTCATTTTCTATAGCCACTTTGGTGTGTCGTTCATCCTGCTATCATGTTGTCTTGTATGTTATTCTGCTGTATTATCACATGAGGTAATTTTCTTGTTTTCCTCCTACAATAAATACAGATTCATAAGGTTGATGACTTTCAGACATCAAAATAGTTTAGACTGGTGGTTCTTAACCTTCCTAATGCTGCGACCTTTTAATAAATTCCTTATGTTGTGGTGATTCCCAACCATAAAATTATTATTTTTGTTGCAACTTCATAACTAATTTTGCTGCTATTATGAATTATAATAAGTATCTGATATGTGACTCCCATGAAAAGTCCTTTTAACTCCAGGGGTTGAGACCCACAGGTAGAGAACCCCTAGTTTAGATAGATGACTCAGTGATTTAAGTGTGCATGCACCTCTGTCAGAGGGAGAGGCCGGAGTGATGCTAGCACACACACCAGTGGTTCACTGGGAACTGCCTATAACTCCAGTGCTAATGAATCTCATGCTGCCTTCTGGTCTGTATATACATGTACACAGACACAAACACAATACACATATTTTGTTTTAAAGCTTTCAATTGAATTTCTGTTCTAGGCGACTATCTAATCTTAACATGTCTCCATTTCTTTAGCTCATGTTTGGCACCAACCACTCTAAAGCATTATTTTCATTTCAAATTTCCTTGATTGAAAGCAAAATGTGAAGCCAGGTGGTGGTGGCACACTCCTTTAATCCTTTAACCCCAGAACTTGGGAGGCAGAGGCAGGTGAATCTTCAAGGCCAGCCTGGTCTACCAGAGAGAGTTCCAGCACATCCAGGGCTACACAGAGAAACCCAGTCTCAAAAGGGGGTTGTGAATGGTGGGGGAAAACAAAATGTAAGAAAGAGAAAGTTGAAGAAGTAATTCTGGGAATAAGGTAATAGAAACCTAGCTAATGATGAAGGAAAATAGAACTTCTATCATTCTGGCACTTAGATGGAGGCAGGTCATCCTTGGCTGTGTAGTGATTTGAGCCCAACTAGGTTGTGTAAAATCCTCTCAGAAAAATAAAAAGCGTTGGGCTGGAGAGATGGCTCAGCGGTTAAGAGCATTGCCTGCTCTTCCAAAGGTCCTGAGTTCAATTCCTAGCAACCACATGGTGGCTCACAGCCATATTGAGGTCTGGTGCCCTCTTCTGGCCTGCAGGCATACATGCATAAAGAATACTGTACACCTAATAAGTCTAATAAAAAATTAAAAGTCATCTAGGCCAAGTTTTGATGTTTAAGATGGAGAAATTATGACACTGAGAGGGTTAAATGTAAACCTCAGAGCCCAGAACCAGTGTCCTTTTCTAACTACAGCGCTACTCCGAGTCTTTCCAGGACTGATCTCTAAATCTCAGGCTGCCTAGTCTTTCCTTCCGTGTTTTACAGTGAACTCCACCCTAAATACATTAGAAGAGTGTCTGGTACAGTTTAAATGCTATTAACTGAATTTTTATTGTTACCATATGAGCTCGCTGAAACTGACAGTTTTTGTTTTAAAGATCTTTTCTCCTTTCCTCAGAAAAACACTTGGTCCTACTTCGTGATGGAAGGACACTTATAGGTTTTTTAAGAAGCATTGATCAGTTTGGTATGTATTGTCATGATCTTACTCTTTAATCCTATTGAATTTTTTTGGTATCACTTTATGTTCAGACTTACTTATCTCTAACTTTTCTCATGTGTCAGCAAAATGGAACTGTTTGGAGTGAGTAAATTGTTTTCAAATCATAATTAGGTGTTTCAGAAACTTGTATTTTTTTAAAAAAATTATTTATTTATTATGTATACAACTTTCCTTCCATGTATGCCCACATGCCAGAAGAGGGCACCAGATCTCATTATAGATGGCTGTGAACCACAATGTGGTTGCTGGGAATTAAACTCAGGACCTCTGGAAGAGCAGCCAGTGCTCTTAACCTCTGAGCCATTTCTCCAGCCCAAGCTTGTATATTTATGAGTTTGTATTCTAAAACTGACTTTTACTAGTGTTTTTATTTTCCCCATTAGAGGGAGCCAAATGACAGAAATAAAGTTAGTCTTCAAATCACTTCCTAGAGGTACTCACTCCCTGTCCAGTGAAAATAGAGTAGAAGCCATTTCCTGAAACTTGCTGAGAGAAGGGGAGAGTAAACTCAGGAGTTTACAGATAGGAGTATACCAGATTTAGGAGTCAGTCTGCATTTTCTGAAGTAAGATCTATGTTTCTCAGCTCATATATTTGTGGGTCATGATCTGCTAGATCCCTGGATTTGAATGTGAGGGAAAATGCAGCTGAAACACCAGAATTTAGAAGATACAAACAGCCAGCCATGCGCCTATAGTCTCATACTTATTAGGCTGAGGCAAAACAATTACCTTGGAAACAGATCAAGAGCCATCTCAAGCCAAAACAATAAAATACACACATCAATTTCTGTTTTACTTCAAGTAAGACAAATAGTACTAATTGAAAGAAGAAAAATATCCCTACAGGTTGGTGTTCTAAATCTTAAGTTAAATTCATCAGTGCTTCGAAGGGATAAATAATGAATATTGAGATTACCAGGTCTGATTATCTGACACGGCGAAGAAAGAATCTTGCTGTGTCATAATCTATAAAAGTTACATTGGATTACATGAATCATTAGTACTGAACAAAAATTAAACCTCAGTGAAGTCACCACATATGTATATTCACACAACAAAAAAAGCAGAACTTTAATCTTGGCAATTGTCTAAGCTCAGGTTTTCCAGATTTCCATTCCTTTCTATTTTTCTATGGACCATGTTGATACTAGCAGTTAAATAATACAGAAGTAACTTATTTCTACCATCATTCATTCATTAGCCAACATAATGGGAAATACTCTTTACTTGTTTGAATGTCTCCTAAAACTGAACATATGGTGGCTCCTGTCTATAATCACAGCATGTATAAGAGGTTGAGGCAGGAGAATCATCTCAAATTCTGAACAGCCTGGATTGCATTGTGATTTCTAGGCCAGGTGAGACTAGAGTGAGGACCACCCCCCCAAAAAAAATTCTCCTAAGTGGTTTGTTGTAATCAATGAAATTTAAAAATAGCTAAATAATTGAATTTGTTTCTTCTCTGTGTTTTTGTAGCTAACTTAGTCCTGCATCAGACCGTAGAGCGCATTCATGTGGGCAAAAAGTACGGTGATATTCCTCGAGGGATTTTTGTGGTCAGAGGAGAAAATGTGGTCCTACTCGGAGAAATAGTAAGTAAAAACTGTTGAGCTGCTGTGGGTCTGGGCACTGATGCTAGCTGGCTTCTTCCTGAGTTCAGCAAGCTTCACACAAGAACCTACCAGATAGGGAAGCTATAGTTGCCAGAGTAACACTGCAAAAGGTAACTAACACCATTCCATTGCCTTTTGGCATTTTAAAGATTTTGTCTCACTAGCAGAATATTGTTGACTTTAGCTGATAGAAAACCATGTTTCTGGTTCTCACTTTGGTAGCACATATACTAAGATTGGAATAATAGACGTTAGTGTGGCCCCTGTGCAAGCATGGCACACGGATCTGTTAAGTCCATGTTTTCTTATCTGGAAAGAAAGACGATGTTGCTGGATGTGGTGGCTTGGTCTATAATCCCAGCAGCTGGGAAGCTAGAGTAGGTGGAACTCCTCTAGTCTGAAGCTAAGCTGTGCTGCATGGTGAGTTCCAGGCCAGCCTGGGCACCAATATAATACCCTCTTTCAAAAGAATAAAACAGCTGGACGGTGGTGCACACACCTTTAATCCTAGCATTTGGGAGGCAGAGGCAGGCAGATCTCTGTGAGTTCGAGTTCAGCCTGGTCTACAGAGCGAGTTCCAGGACAGCCAGGTCTATACAAAGAAAAAGTGTCTCAAAAAACCTAAAAAAGGGGCTGGAGAGATGGCTCAGCAGTTAAGAGCATTGCCTGCTCTTCCAAAGGTCCTGAGTTCAATTCCCAGCAACCGCATGGTGGCTCACAACCATCTGTAATGAGGTCTGGTGCCCTCTTCTGGCCTGCAGGCATACATGCAGACAGAATACGGAGAATACTGTATACTTTATAAATAAATAAATCTTTTTTAAAAAAAAAACCTAAAAAAGAAAAAATTAAAATAAGAACAAATACATTGATCATTCATGTAATTTTAACAAGTTACAAACTTTTAAGTTATATGTTTGATTTATAAAGGTATAATTTAGACCTGGGAATATATCACAATGTTAAAGTCCTTGTCTACCTCTGAAAACAAGATTTACATGTTGGAATATTTTAATTATTTAAATAATTGGTTAGGAGTTAGAGAGATGGCTCAGTGATTAAGAACACATACTGTTCTCACTGAGGGCCTGAGTTTGGTTCCCAGCTCACTACTGCCTATAGCTCAAGCTCCAGGAAATCCCAGGATACCTCTGTTCATATGCACATATCATCCCTGACACATACATAATTATAAAAAGCAATAAAATAATTGGTTACAAGTAGTTTTTTGTGGCACAAAATTAATTGGCAACATTTGAGGAAAGTATTTAAAGGGGGAAAAAGAAAGCAATAAGTCATTCTGAGGTTTCAGAGTGAAACTCATGACCAGGGAGGAGGGACCTGAATATTTGTGCCAGGAAAACCATATTGTGAGTGGAATGTTAAATTACATCTGAAGTATTTCTGCTTTCTATGTTTGTGTGTATACACTTTAGAAGATGATTATAATTGTATGTGTTTATATATACATGTATGTTTGAAGCATTTAGTTTTGTTTTTTAGTACTTTATTTAAACTTCAAATCCTATTGTGTTTGCTAGGAAAATCAAAGTCCCTGTGAGACTGTTTGAAATTCAGAATAGGGCGGGGGATGTTGCTCAGAAGTAGTGTGATTTGGTAGTATGTATAACACCACAAAAGAAGAGGGGGAAAGAGAGGAAGAAATTAAAGACTAAAAACCAGTTTTCAAAAAAATCCCACATTTGATATTTTCTTACTTGGTTTTTGGAGTTTCTCAGTAGTTAACAGTATCTTAATTTAGTGTTCAGAAGTCATTTGCATAGAACAGTTTAGTATGTAGTTATTTTTCTCTTAATATTTCAAGAAAATGAGAAGATTCTGTCAGGGAATGTTTGGAGAGGCCAAATGTAGGAAACAGCTTAACTCAGCTGTGTAGTGAGTTTGAGGTCAGCATGAGACTATTTCCAACATACTGGGCTTGGGCGATGGCTCGCTGGTGAAATGTTTGCCGCACATGCATTGAGTCTGAGTTTGGGTCCCTGGCACCTACATAAAAGCCAGGCATGGTGGTACAAGGCTGTAGCTCCAGCACTGGGAGGTAAAGGCAGGTAGATTATAGGAGCTCAGAGGCTAGCCAAGAGGTTTTCGGAGAGACTATGTCTCAAAAATAAGGATGTGATAAAGCACTCTGTGTTAACCTATGGCCTCCACATGTACATACACACATAAACATGTGTCTGCTTCCTGAACACTGCTGTGAAATGCATTAGGACCTCATTATTTTAAAATTTTTTTGTGCTGGGGCTAGAAAGATGGCTCAGCAGTTAAGAACACTTGTTGCTCTAACGAGAACTGGGTTCAATTCCCACCACCCACATAGTGGCTTATAGCTGAAACATTGCATTACTTAAGAAGTCTCCAATGGTACCCCATGGTGGCACCTGCCTGTAACCTCAAAAGTGTGGAAATAGGCAGGACCATCACAAGTTTATGGCTACCCTGGGCAAGACCTTATTCCAAAAAAAAAAAAAAGAAGAAGAAAAGAAAAAAAGGGTGCCTGGATTCTGCTTGATTAAGAAAATTTAACTTTCGAAGGACTGTCACATCATGATCATCCTGAGTAGTTGAGTGAGTGATGTACCAAAATGCCCGGGAAGCAGAGCGCTAAGAACATTGTCTTTCTTCATTCCAGGGTTATGAGGGAAGGATTAGGTGATTATATGTAGTTTTTAGCAGATAACATTTGACCCAGGTAACTTACACAACTTGTGTGGTTTCTAACCTCCTAGTGAGAGTCCTCCAATACCACAGCTGATGAGCTCTGAGACCTTGGAGGCGTGTGTCAGCTGTCCAGACTGAAACGTCCGCAGAGTTTTTAATCAGTGTCCTTCCAAACCTCAGCAAAAGTCATAAAAATGGAATAGAAAGATGGCTCAATAATTGAGTGCTTACTGCTCTTCTAGCTCTTGTAGAGATCCTGAGTTCAGTTCCCAGCATCCACAGAGAACTCATAACTGACTATAACTCCAGCTCCAAAAGCTGTGACTCCCTTAGTTTGACGTCTGCACACACACCCGGCGGCTAGACGTAAATAAAAAAATCTTAAAAAAAAAAAAAAAAGTCACACAGAGGACAAGTGGCATATCTGTATTCCCAGCATTCACTAGTGAGTGGAGGCCAGCCTGGGCTACAGAGTGAGTTCTAAAACAGACAGCTTTTGCTGTGTAACCAAATCTGGTTTGGGAGGGTGGGAGAGCCCAGAAGTATATTGCTACTTTTTCCATGTAGGCTTTCCATGTTACAGAAACACAATTAATACTTACACATTGTAAGAATGATAATATCTGTGGATAAGTGAGAATTTATAGTTCTGCTTTACAAAATTGGTTGTTAAATGTTTTTGACAAATATTAAGTATGGGTTTGTTTTGTTTTAAGTCTTGGATACACCTAGTCTGATGATGTAGCTTAGGAGAGGGCTTGCCTAGCACACACAGGGCTCTGGGTGGTCTCCAGCACCATGGATCAAAACGGTTCCTAGGCCAGTGAGTTGACTCACTAGTTTAAAGCACTTGTGCAAGCTAGACAATCGCTTCAATTCCTAGAACCCAAGTGAGTGTGGAAGGAGAGGACCAACACCACAGAGCTGTCCTTAGACCGTCACATGTGCACTAAGACACAAAGTTTAAAAACACAGTCCCAAAAAAACATAGACTCAGTGCCTCGGCTAATAAATTAACTGGCCTACACCTAAAAATTGATGACAAGTATTGGTGTTCCATACTAGAATCATGAATAATTTTTAATGTTTCAGATTGCCTACTAATATTATAAATTTCTTACAGTGTGTATGCTTTTTTTTGAAGTAAGGAAAATGAAGTAATATTTTTATTAAACAAAAGAATTTATCTGGGCATGGTGGCACATGCCTTTAATCCCAGCATTTGGGAGGCAGAGGCTGGGGAACTCAAACTCTGTGAGTTCAAGGACAGCCAGGGCTAAACAGAGAAACCTTATCTTGAAAGAAAAAAAAAAGTGTAAAATACAAGATTTCTCTGTAGCTATTGTAGCTTGAATACTTTCTTTGGGTCTTACATAATAAGAAGGTATCCTTCTGTAAACAGCCATAGAAGTGTGTGAGTGCGTGTGCACACTTACGAGGTTTGTGTGTAGGTCAGAGGAGATAACCTTGGGTATCAGTGCTCATTTTGCACCTTATTTGAGACAGGGTCTCTTTCCACCCCAGGCTGACTGGCCCTCCAGTTTCCAGAGATTCTCCTGTGCATCTTCCCATCTCCCTGTAGGAGCACTGGGATCATAGGTGTACTACTGTGTCCAGCTTTATGTGGGTCCTAGGGATTCAAACTCGGTCTTCTCAAGTGCACAGCAAACACTCTGTCCATTGAGCTATCATCTAAGAGAGTTAACCTGACTAACATGGGACTTGCTGTGCTTGCTGATGCCAACCTCTGTGTGCGCATTCTCAGTAGTATGTGTTGTGTAGCAGTGTTACTGCCTGTCTGTCTGCAGAAGGCTATTTCAGCCTTATCACGGTTACGAAAAGCAGTGCAAGCTACATACTGGAATCTGTCTGTAAGGTTTTGTATTTTGGACTTCGTGGGAAGTAGTTCAAACCTGCCTATTTTGCAGGACTTGGAAAAGGAGAGTGACACACCCCTCCAGCAAGTGTCTATTGAAGAGATCCTAGAAGAACAGAGGGTAGAACAGCAGACCAGACTGGAGGCAGAGAAGCTGAAGGTTCAGGCCCTTAAAGATCGGGGCCTCTCCATCCCTCGAGCAGATACTCTGGATGAGTACTGAGTCCTTCGCTCTAGAGAGCAAGGGCTCTCGCCTGGTCACCTTACACATTTGACCAGACAGAGACTGTCAATGTGAAAGCTGATCTAGCTTATTCTTTCACATATGCCAACATGAAGAAATCATGTGATTTTGTTTTTTTAACAAAATAATTGTATATTTCATTTTGCTTTTCTGTTTCAGTTTCATTCTGTAGGCCTGGCTGACCTTGAACTCACTGTGTAGACCAGGCTGACCTCAACCTGTGGGATCACAGGTGTGCTCCACGATTGCCCTGCTTTGTGGAGCTGAGAATCACGGCTCGATATTGCTCTTTTTATCTCAGAGTTCACATTTCTTTTCAAAAGATATTTCCCCTTTTATTTGTAAATAAAGAATGAATCTCTTAGTGTCGTATTATTTCACAAAATGGAGTTATTTCTGGTGAAGAGACAAAGTTCCCTGCTGGAAAAGGTCCGAGTATGAGGTCCCTGCCATCACAGTTCCAAACTGCTCAGGAAGACATCTTTTCTTTTCTTTACTTTACTTTTTTTTTTTTTCTTTTTTTGGTTTTTGGTTTTTCAAGGCAGGGTTTCTCTCTGTAACAGTCTTAGTTGTCCTGGAACTAGGTCTTGTAGACCAAGCTGGCCTGGAATTCACAAAGATCTGCCTGCCTCTACCTCCCAAGTGCTGGAATTAAAAGTGTGTGCTACCACCACCCAGCTGGAAGACATTTTCATACCGTCTTGTTGGTTCCCCGTTCACATTTTCATGTTTATATCTGATCAAGTTTCAAGATTAAGAAGAGATTTTTTTCAAGGAACTAGTTACAACAGAAACCTCTTGTTTAAAAAAACTGAAACTGTGCTTTACCCACAACTATTCTAAACTGTTTCTCCTAAGAAAGAGTATTTTTACAATGTGCTTTGTTCTCAGTCTTGTTAATTTAGCTAGGTTTCCAAATCCTTTACACTTAAGCTTTGATCATCCTCTGCTTACATCATGACACACACCAGTCTACAATGCTGTTTAGTAACTACTGATTCATACGCCACTGTGTGGACTTTTGTTGGGAAGTAATAATTTGCATAGTAAGTATAACTGACGACACTTGAAAAGCAGTGTGGTTTAGCAGGCAGAATGAGGAATGAAGCAACAGCATAAAAATTGGTGTGTTGGCACATTGAAGTGCTTCTATACTCAGATACTTTCTATAATCTTTTGACAACGGTACTCTTTCATAAGATCTTTGTGAACTGTTTTATACTGTAATATGAAATATACTTAGTTTATGGTTTTAAGTATTTAAAAATTCTGCCCCAGATGCCTGTAAGCCATTTGGTATGTTAATTCTTCATTTTTGGTTGGTTTTACAGTAGATACCATTTGAAGAAATTGTTGTCCTTGAATTGAGGATATAGCTCAGTAAGAGTGCTTAGAATGTGTAGAGTTCATGCCAGGTGGTGGGTGCCAGGTGGTGATGGCACATGCCTTTAATCTCAGCACTTGGGAGACAGAGACAAGAGCACCTCTGCGAGTGTGAGGTCACATTGTGCGTCCCAGGACTACATAGACCCTGTCTCAGCCAAATCACGTAGCAGAGTGGAGCTTTCTGTCTGCTCCGTCTTGTAGCCCCAGCATCTGCGTGACGCCTGGAACACTAGATCTCACTGGGAAGCTGTTCAAGCCAGACTGATAGTAGTGCACAGCAGGGCTCAGGAGGCAGAGGCAGGAGGATCTCTGTGAGTTCAGGACCAGTCTGGTCTACAGAGCAAGTTCCAGGACAGCCAGGGCTATTAAACCAAAGCCCTGTCTTGAAAAACAAAAGATAGATAAATGGGTGAAAATACAGGTGTCATTTCAAGTTGACTCAGACATTTCAGAGACCAGTAGTGAACCAAAAGGTGAGGGCAGTCAGGAGGTTAGAGAATTACACAGAAGATGTTCCCTAGGACTGCCTTAGCTGTAGGCCACACATCTCAGATGTAAAGAATTTGTGTCAGTATCTGAGGACACATCTCAAGAGAAGCAAGGGCCAGCCAGGGAGATAGGGCCCTGTGGCCTGTTCTCCCAGCTGCCTTTCAGGGAGCAGCTAGAGTGTCCACCCTTCACCTTGCCTGGCGTCACTCCAGTAGGTCTTAACATTTACCAAGTGGCCGAGAATCCAACGTATATTTTGAGCTAAGTGTGTGTATACCCGGAGCTTCTAACTACCAGGGAAGTAGAGGCAGGGCCACCTTCCCCACCAAATTAACTTCCCCGGTGTCTTTTAAAGAAGGCCTAGAGAGATGGTGCGCGTTCAGTGGTTAAGAACCCTGGCTGCTTTTTTCCAGTTTGGTTCCTAGCACCCACATGGTTAACAGTTCACAACTGTTAACTCCAATTCCAAGGGACCTGATGCCCTCCTTGGGATTCCATGAGCACCTGGCACACAGAAATACATTGAGGGTAAATACAAAGTAAAATTTTAAAGAAAAAGCATGCTCCCCCCCCAAAGAAAGTTAGGCATGGTAGCACTGGGCTGGGGTGACTCACCCCTTTAATCTCAGCACTTAGGGAAGCAGAGGCAGGAGGATTTCTGTGTGGCATTCTTTTCTCCCTCACTCCTGTACTGCTAAAATACCTCCCCTTTGAGTCCCTGTGAATCATATGGTCATACTCATAGGATCATAATTGTAGAGTCATAGGGGGCATTCAGTATAGGCTTGCCATCGACCACCCCAGGCGGGTGTGGGGGGTCTTGTGGGACATGGTTTCTCAAAGACCAGGTGGGTAAAAATTTGGTGATGACAAACATAGGCAGTTTGAATCTGAGTGTATTTTGCAGCTCTCAAACAAGGGTTTTTATACAAGTAGAACAGGTATTACAATTCTTAAAAGATGTGTTCAGTAAAACAATTACAAAGAACAAATTATCATAATCATTTG
>JAQHUG010000382.1:1528082-1539343 GCA_028555095.1 Dicrostonyx torquatus | reverse complement strand
GGCTCAATAATTTCTCTAGAAAGTTCCACAACCGGTTCCAGGAGACCTCCTCCCTTTGGAGTCAAACCCCACAGTCTGTGGAACTGTCACACAGATTCTACTGGGGTTGATGTGGCATAGGCTGGTTGAGAATTTAATGGGGTTCCCATTTCTGCTCCAAAGCCTTGCCCCCTCTCCCCACCTGCTCTGTCCACCTGGTCTCCTTCCATGTAGGCTGTGCTCTAATCAAAAGGGAAAACCATATTTAGATGCCCAGAATCTGAGAACATTCCCAAACCTTTCTTGACCTTTTCACTCAGAGGACCAGCAAGAGTTAAGTAGTCATGCAGCCAGGAAAGGATACAGAGGCAAGCCTTGGCCCTGGGGGAGGTCATTCGACATCCCCTCCCTGAGTCAGTGGCTGCCTCTGACATCAGCAACAGCTGTATGCCTCAGTGTTCCAGTCTGCCCACACTCCCCCCTCCTTCCTCTGAATGCCATAATTCTTCACAGAATAGCAATAGCAGGACCTTGAACATTATCTGCGCGGCTTGTCCCACACAACCCCCTCCCAACTCCCTAGCACCTTAGTTGAAGGCAGATCCACGTGTGTCTGAGGCTGCACGTGTACCAAGCAATGAGTGCGGAGAAGCTAGGGCAGCCAGCACACACTGCCTAGGCACAGGCTGCAGAAGAACAGCAGACCTCTGTCTTCCCTGGGACTCACTGAGGGCTGGAAGCAGCACTTACAGACAGGCTTCCTGAGCCAAAATGTGCCTGTATCCTTTGCTGCTTCCCTGAGCAGTGCCTCCACGGAGGATAAGGGTCCACTCTGTCCCCATAAGAACTGAGTGCTGGAGCCAGCAGCAGGAAGCAATACCTGTGTCTGGGACGTAATCCCATAGAAGACGATGATGGCAGCACATGCCTGTAATTCCAGCACTTGGGAGACAGAGGCAGGAGAATTGGGATTTCAAGGTTCCTCTCAGCTACATAGCAGGTTTGAGGACAGCCCAGGTTAGACACTGTCTTAAAACAACCCCACAGAAGAGACAGGCACACATAGACCAAGCACTGGGTTACACCTTTTCATGGCACTGATTGGGAGGGTGTGATCAGGGACGAGCTACTAGAAAGCTGGGATGGACGAAAATGAATACTGGCAAAAGAGTTACAGCAGGTGTCGGGGACCAGATCTTGGGACCTTGAGTATACCTCGAGGCAGTAGCTCTCACAGAACGTCTCACACAACTTTACCAGGCTGGAAATGTTGGCAGGCTGTAGGACTCAGCTATCCTGTATGATTCCATGTATATCCTTTGATCCTTGACAGGGGTGGGGTGGGGGTGTGGATCTTGTCCTGACTCTGCGGCACAGTAGTGAATGGATACAGCTGCAGGATTGGGGGCCGGGCAAATCGAATGAGACTGTTGGCAACATTCTTGCCATAGGACTTTGACTTAGAAGCAGCCTCAAGGCACCTTCAAAAGGAAGAGCTCTTGGCAGAGCAGTGCTGGGACCTAAGCTTTGTCCCTGCCTGGCATGTCTGGGAACAACCAAGGCAGCACTTCAAAGGCTCCGTGGATGTTTGTCCAGTACCACAGGATCCCCTGCCTGCAAAAGCTGACTGGAATAGATAATTCAAGTAATTTGTCATTCCCACCTTTCCACACAGGCCAGCCGTGTGAGGCAAGGGCGAGGAAGCAGCAGGATGTAGCCTAGGCCCACGTTACTCTCGGCTAGGGAGCTTACAGAATGCGTCAACATAGCCAGAGTCTCCTGAAATGAGGACTTAGAATGGGGCTTCGAGAAAGGCGGTTTGTATCAATGAGTGAGCAAACAAATGATCCGTTGAACACATAGGGCGTTCAGGAGGACAGTGGCAGAAGGAACCAAGGCCAACCCAAGGACTTAGGCTATTGCTCTACCCATGCCGCTAACATCCTGTTTGGTTTTGAGCTGGTCACTGTCACCCTCCAGGCCTGATTGATGTCTTGCCTTTTTTTTTTTTTTTTTTTTTTGATAGGCCTTGACTCTCCTGAAATTTACTATGTAGACTAGACTGGCCTTGAACTGACAGAGATTTACTTGTCTCTACCTCAGAATACTGGGATTAAAGGTATGTGCCACCATACCTGGCTCTGGTCTTGCACTGTTAATTTACTCCTCTTTGGTTCTTTTACCCTGGCTCACTCTCTCCACCAGTGTTTCTTATATAGAAGTGATCTACCTCAGTCAGTGGATGCTAAATCTGGAGTTTGAGGATGGGGCTGAAAGTTTGCGTTTAGAACTTTTGAGAAGCTCTATGCCCTCTGTCCAACTGCCCCATCCCAGTGGCCTGTTTCCCCATCTACTGAGCCCGGCCCTCTCTGCTCCCTTCTACGCACTCTGCCTCCTCCCACCTTGGCCAGCGCTGCAGTGTGAGGCAATCGTTCCATCCTTGACCCTCTGCACAGTGACTGATGACTTTTTTATCTCCGAGCGATGATGCACAGCCTTCCGCTGGAAGCATTTAAGGCAGAGCGCTTGGTTCAAACCACAGCTGCAGGACTCAAGACCTTGAACGGTTCAGGGAGAGCAAACCCTTGAGTGTGGCCACATTGCATGCAGTACGTTACTGCCACATCTGCCAGCAAACTATGTTGCTAGCCACATTTAAGCTGTGTGCTGGAAGCTCCTACAGACACATGCGGAACATGAAAGGTGAGTCTGGGGGAGGGGGCTTGCCAAGAGCCTCCCAGCAATATGGAAAGATCCTGGATGGGGAACAGGCCACCTAGGCTTGGGTTGGTCCCAGTTGTACCTCTTCCTGGGTGAGCCTGGGTAAATCTTTTCCCCTTTGGATCTGTTTTTTCACTTGAAAAAATGAGATGCCACATCTCACCCAAATCCTATAATTTCTGGCCTCTGCTCTAGGACCCTAATTTTTCTAGTATTTCTAATATTGATGTTGCCTTCTTCCAGGATTGGACCAGGCTATACCAAGGGTCCCAGGCAAATCTTTGTGGTAGAGAAATGTGGAAGCCAGCCTTGACTTTTAAGCAGTGCCTGGAAAGAGCATAAGAAAAAGACAGGAGAGTTGGGCAGCAGAAGAACAAGACAGAGGTGTGGGGGGTGGGGGCTCTTATCACGATATAGTCAAGAGGCAGATCTTGGTAGTGGGGATAGATGTTTCCTATTCCATACCCAGTAGCTCACTCAATAGCCCTTTTCTAGCTTACAATAGGCCCAGGTAAACTCTGTCCAGGTAGGGCCAGGTTTGACCAGCGCACCCTTATTTCCCAAGATGAAAAAGAGATTCCTGGGCCCTGAAGTGCTGGAGGAAGTTGGATTTAAAGACGTGGCTCTGTTTCAGGTCCCTGCTGACATCTGTTCCTGAGCCAGTTTGCTCCTCTGTGATGAGTGGACTGGATGGCCCCTCACTAAGGGACTTTTGAGTCCTTGGCAAAAGTTTACTTTCCTCTCTGCAGGACTGAGGCACCAAGCTGTGCTGGCCATTGGCCAGGAGCTGAACCGGAGAACAGTGGGAGATGCCAGTCCTGGGTGGATCAGTCAGGTTCGGCGTCGGAGCTCTCTGCTTGGTAAGTGTTGGGGCTTCTGGGCTTCGGGAGTGATGGGGCTTAGGATGCAAATGTTGCTCTTGAGACCTGTTCCCCTGCCCGTGGCTACCTAACTCCTGGATCTACCTTGACCTTCAGACAGGACCCGATCCCTTTGATCTTGTCTCTTCTGAGGACTGAACACATTCAGAAGGCAAAGGGATGAGAGCTGAGGATCTTTCTTTCTTTGGCTATGCATACAGGTTCTCAGCTGGAAGCGACACTCTATAGTGAGCAGGAGCTGTCCTATATCCAGCAGGGAGAGGTGGCTATGCAGAAGGCCTTGGGCATCCTCAGCAACCAGGAAGGCTGGAAGAAGGAGACCCAGCAGGTGAGGGTGGCTGTGAGAAACCTGGAGCTACTGATTGTCCCACTGCCCGTGCTCAGCATCTGTTGGGATTCCTACCTCATTCACAGCTGATAAGCAGCCAAGTAGCTTTGAGAACTCTTCTAAGAATATATTCTCAGGTTAGGGTGAAGGCGCACACCTTTAATCTCAGCACTCAGGAGGCAGACGAATGGGGATTTCTGGGAGTTTGAGGCCAGCCAGGGGCGTAGTGAGACCCTGTCTCAAAACAAACACAGTATGTTCTCAGACAACCCTCCTGCCATAAGACCTGACTGAGAAACACTGTTCCTATTTTTTTTTTAACTACCTTCCAATGCTGTACACTCATCCAATAGAAGCCTCCACTGTGGAGACTCCATATGCACTGAGGGACATATTACCTAGTATGAATACCCTTCCATGCTAGAGTATATTCGTACTGTTGAGCCCAGCCTGTGGATGGACTTGCAGTGAGGAATGTGGGCTCACCCTGCCGTAGAGCTGGAGTATACGAAAGTGGTCCAGTATTGTCTGAAGCCCTGCCCTGAATGTTGTATCCCTTGCTGGGAGCCAGGAACAAGACTTGGGTTAAAACCAGTAGCTCTACTATTAGATCTACTTTTGCGACCTTATCTCCAGCAAAAGATTACACACTATCCATCACCCAAAGTTTGGATGAAACATCTTGTTGCTCAAGTTCTTACAGTAATGGAAATAATAGACTAATAGTTTAGGAGTCAAAAAATCTGAGATCCAGGTTCAGCACTGCTCTTTGCTAAGCGTCCCTGGGCAAATTATTGAAACTTTCTGGCCCCACATTCTTATGAAGTAAAATGAAGAATATACTGAATTAACAAAACAAGCAAACAACCATTGTTCCCAGTATATAATTGGCCAGTTGTAGACCGAGCGTTTTACACTTGGAATCTGGATCATTTCAGTTGGCTGCCCATGCTGCCAACACTCATCACCAAGACAAGGAAGTCTTGAGTGGCTCTCCAAGTGGGCAGCAGTGCTTCCCGACAGGATCCTCGTCAGGTAGAGATCCAGGTCCCTTGATGCTCACCTTAGACTTGCTGCTTCCTTTCCCAGTATTGTCTAAGGCCTAGGCTAGGAGTGACTTTCTCTACCTTTAACCCTGTGGTTCTCTTGTCCCTCACAGGAAAACGGTGATCAAGTGCTAAGTAAAGTAGTCCCGGATGTGGGCAAGGTATTTCGGTTGGAGGTGGTGGTAGACCAGCCTATGGACAGACTCTATGAAGAACTTGTGGACCGCATGGAGGCGATGGGAGAGTGGAACCCAAATGTCAAGGAGATCAAGGTGAGGAAAAGCACAGCTGTGGGTGGCAGGGACCCAAAAGATGCAGTCTAACAGGCCAAAGGCATCCCAGACTATGGGACCTTAGCCTACTACTAGCTGAGTCCCGATTCCCTTGTATTAGGTCCTACAAAAGATCGGGAAAGACACAGTCATCACCCATGAGCTGGCTGCAGCAGCAGCAGGAAACCTGGTGGGGCCCCGTGACTTCGTGAGCGTGCGCTGTGCCAAGCGCAGAGGCTCCACCTGTGTGTTGGCAGGCGTGGCCACACATTTTGGGGAGATGCCCGAACAAAGCGGTGTCATCAGGTAAAACTGGCAGCAGCCTCAAGACTGCAGTGTCATAATCCGCCAAGAAACCAATCCTTAGCCCCACTCTCTGCTCTAGCAAGGAAGGAAGGCCCAGTCTGGCCCTACTTCAATGGCCAATTGGTTTGTTCTGACCCTTGCAGGAACTTCTAAGAATCTTAATCATTTCCTAAAGCAAGGAGCAGGCTTCTCAGTGTTCTAACCAACAGGGGGCATAACAGGAGGCCTCCAGAACCAGGGGTTCTGACGAGCTAGCTGGTAGCTGGGCCAGTTGTTAAACAGTACTTTTGGTGAAGGTAAAGATCTTTCTGATGAAATTTAGACTCCAAGGGACTCTAGCAATGTGCTAATGTCACTCAGCGGAGCTCTCACTTGTCTTCCTACCTTGGCTGCTCTTCATTTCCCAGAGCTGAACACGGTCCCACCTGCATGGTGCTTCACCCAGTGGCTGGAAGTCCCTCAAAGACTAAATTCACGTGGCTTCTCAGTATTGACCTCAAGGTAAGGGGCATGGGAGATGGCCTGGGAGTAGGGACAGAAATATGGTCTTGTCCTCCAATGGAGAGAACGAATCCTCTTGCATTTTTTCTTGACTTTTAAAACACTTGCTTATTGTTGTATGTGTGTGCATGATGTGTGTGCGAATGCAGGCGCTCAATGTCAGAGCAACATGGAGGTCAGAGGACACTGTTGACTTGGGGTCCTGCCTTCTTTACGTGGCTTCCAGCAATTCAACTCAGAATTGAGTCAGGCCTGTGAGACAAGCACTTTGACCCATCAAGCCACCTTGCCAGCCTTCCTCTTGCATTTTGATAGAATCACAGGCTGTTGGGTAGGCGATGGACTTAAATATGGTCTGCCATTTTACCACTGTAGAAGCCTTGCCAAGGCTTCCTCTCACCTCATCTAAAAAGCTGGGTGCAGTAGCTACAATTTTAGTACGTAGAGGCAGAAGTAGGAAGATCACATGTTAGAGACTTCAGGACCTAGTGAAATGGTTAAAAAAGAAAATCAGCCTTAGGTGATCTTGGGCCCAGAGGGAGGTAATGGGAAAGGGGAATACAGATTTCTCAGAATCCTGTCTCTAACAAAAGGGCAACCAAGGTTGCAGTTCTAAACAGGAAGATCAAACTTTGGTTTTCCTGCCTATGTCAGAGTACAGGAGAACAGCATCCACAAGATACCAATGCTTGCTGGGCATGATGGTACAGGCCTTTAATTCCAGCACTTGGGGCGGAGGCAGGCAGATCTCCATGAGTTTGAGGCCAGCCTGGTCTTCAAAGCGAGTTAGTTCCAGGACAGCCAGTGCTGTTACAGAGAAATCCTGTCTCGAAACCTCCCCACCCCCAAACAAGCAAGCAAGCAAGCAAATAGAGATACCAATGTTCATGTCTCTGCTCCAGGGATGGCTGCCGAAGACCATCATCAACCAGGTCTTATCGCAAACCCAGATGGACTTTGCCAACCATCTGCGCAAGCGCCTGGAGTCCAGCCCTGCCTCTGAAGCCCGGTGTTAACTGTGCCCACTACATCAGCCTATACACCGTCAGCAGACTCCTGCAGGAAGCCTTCAAGTCCGGTTAAAACCCTCAGCTGGTGTTAACAGGAGGAGTAGCCATCAGAATCTAGGACTGGTTGGTAAAAATCGACCATCCTGAAAATAGAAACGAGGCTGAGACCTCTAGCCTCTCCCACTGATTAGCTGTAAAGTGGACAGACATGTGTTACACCATTTTTAGGCTCATATGCTCACTTAAAAAAAACCCTACTCTCAATCCCAGTAGCTGAGTGACAAGGTGGGGTGCCATGGGTCGGGGACTCTTGTCTTGTGAGCCCAAAGCCACTGCCTCAAGCCGTGTGCACAAAGCACGGTTTTACGCAGGGAACCCCAGTGACCTGCTCCTCCATAAAAGGCCCAGAACAACAAACTACCCACAAATGGACCCTTCCCCAGCATATTCCAAGTTTTGTCTAAGAAGAAACAAAACTAGTTATTCTGCTGGCTTCCCTACTTACTCCATCACAATAAAGCACCATCCATGCAAATCTCAGCCTGCCCTTGTCAAGTCCTGCTCCACAGAATCTGTGCTGGGGAGGGGTGTCATAGCTTCATCAAAGTTCACATTTCCTAGAAATTAGAAGGAACAAAACTCCTGGAGATTTATCATTTGATTGTTTAGACTCAGAACTCTAGCCACCGGGCAGTGGTGATACACGCCTTTAACCCCCGCACATGGGAGGCACAGACAGACAGATCTCTGAGTTGGAGGAATTCCTTTGTGGAATGTGTTAAGGATGAAAAAAACCCCAACTAATATGACTAAAGCTTTTCACTGTCAGGGTAGGCAGCAAGCACTTTTATCTGCAGTGCCATCTTGCCAGCCCATTTTCTGTCCTTTATAGTCATAGTAGCATTGGTAATTTTAATTGGTAATTTAAATTGCAAATTCTAGCTTATTTATCAGTAAAGCAGAAGCCGTGGGAACACTGGTATTTATTATATTAATTCTGGTTGCTTTCCAGTCTACTTTTGATACAGATAGTTGTTGCTCATCCAGGAGCTTCAGGGAGAGGAAGGGCAGCTGTAGGGTTTTTCTGCTACAACTGTCACCATGATCAGCTAAGGGAAGATTCAGCCCAGCACCAAGTATGCTGACTTCAGGAGAAAAGGCTGGAAGAAAAGGCCTTTAACTAACACTCACCTCTCATTTGCTCCTTCACATCCTGTAACTGTACCTCTGTGCTATCTGAGATGCTTTACCCCTTTGTTTAATTTTACATTCGAATAAAACTAGTTGTCGAGGGTAATCTCATTATAGGCGCCTCTAGATAGGTAGCTATTTTGTTAACACATTCAAGTTCACTCCTGTACACACACTTTTTGTTGTTTTGCCTTTCAGATTTGTTCTTTAGAAACGGGGTCTCACTCTGTAGTCCAGACTGGCTTGGAACTCATTTCAACCCTCCTGCCTCAGCCTTTGACTGCAGTGATTAATGGCATGACCCACTACCACCAGACACTAAGTATTGTCAAGTAAAGCACCACTTTGGTAACCTCCAACATATGAAAGCCATCTAGTTTTAAATTAAGGTAGGGCAGATGATTTATATGCCAACACTTTACCTCTAGTTTCTACTAATAACATTATTCTTTTCTTGGGAGTCCTTCAAACTCCAACAATCTCACTTTGTAAGTGGCTTGTCCTTCTCAGACCAGTCCTTGCGTTAGTGATAGGCTGTGACTCCTGCTTACAATAATACCAACTCCATAGTAAATTTCTTGATAAGATAGTAGTAAATGGATAAACCAAATGTGGTGGTCCATTCCTAATCCCAGCCCCCAAAGGGGAGCAGAGGAAGGCAGATCTCTGTCAGTTTGAGGCCAACCTAGTGTCCCATAGATAGCCAGTTTACATAGACCCTGCTTCAAAAAACAAAAACGGGCTGGAGAGATGGCTCAGCGGTTAAGAGCATTACCTGCTCTTCCAAAGGTCCTGAGTTCAATTCCCAGCAACCACATGGTGGCTCCCAACCATCTTTAGTGAGGTCTGGTGCCCTCTTCTGGCCTGTAGGCATACACACAGATAGAATACTGTATACAAAAACAAAAACAAACAACAAAGATATTGAATGGATGAAATGAGGAGTCTGGGTGATTCAGTAGGAGACAAGTGTAATAGTATTTCCATTTGTGTTAATAATCACTCGAACCTTGGGGAATTTCTTAAATAGCAAAATAAAATAATTAGAACAATAGGAGCGGTCCATAGTAATTCTACATACCATCTCACTCCAGTGAATTCAATCACTTTACCTAGTACTTAGGTAAAAAAACAAAACAAAACAAAAAAACTACATAGGGCAGTCTTTAGGTCATTTTAGGGCTTTGCTCCTTCTTCTTTTTTTGGTTTTTCGAGACAGGGTTTCTCTGTAGCTTTGGAGCCTATCCTGGAACTAGCTCTTGTAGACCAGGCTGGTATTAAACTCACAGAGCTCCGCCTGCCTCTGCCTCCCGAGTGATGGGATTAAAGGCGTGTGCCACCACCACCCGGCAGGGGTTTGCTTCTTAAATACAGACATGTATTTTAAAAGGGAAGCTCTTAGGGGGTCCTCCAAAAGGAAGGCAGGCAAGAGAGGTTCAAACAGAAGAGCTAGAGGAGGCCATTGACACTGTTGCTCTGAGATTCCAGTTTCCACAGGACCTGGAAACACCTGGTTGCTCACAGAGGAAGAGAGCAACAGAAGAGGGGTTGAAGCCTAAGTCAGAAGTCTGTCTCGTTCTTCCAGTGCTGCCCCGTTCTCACACTGTCGTGAAGAGGAACTCAACCTCAAGTGAAGCCCAGTACCACGCAAGCTTGCAAACAAGTTTTATTGGAGGAAAGATCTAACTGTTAAACCTGCAGGCAAATTCCTTTCGCAATTACAGTTCATAGAAACCCACTAGGCTTCACAGCTCCCCAAGCTCCACACTAGAAAAGATAGCTTTTAGACAGCTTTGAAGGTACCTCCACTGATTTCAGCCACTCTCAGAAACCAGGAGGGACACAAACATCTATAAACACACTATTGCATGGGCACGATTGTTCACTTCTTAGAGAATACTGTACAGGAAGGTAACAAGTCCTGCTGGCAGGCGTGCGGCACAGCACCACTTTCACAGGCAGTCTGTGGGTGCTTCCCAATCAGCGGTTGTTGACTTATGGCACTCACAGAGTAAGAGCAGAAGCTGAAGTGGGGAGGGAAGGCTGAGGGCGGGGAATCTGCTGCAGTCCCACCCACCCAGCCTCTTTTACCTCAACCAAAGTGTGTGGCAGCATCTTTGGGACAACATTTGACACTTCATAAACAAAAGCAAAAAACTTGGGATATTATTCCACAGAAAGCTGTCTGAAGCAAGGATTGGTTAGGGCTCCCAGGGTGGACTGCGCCTTCCATCCACTTCTGTTTCCACATGATACAAAACATCAGCCAGCGTGTGTTCCACCACAGCGCCCCAGCCCATGTCGCTCATCTGCAGGAGGAATAGAAAACAAACAAGCAAACAGAAAAACGAAAAGCCATAGCAAGAAATAAAAGCACCGAGAATGCATGCAGACATTCTAATGGTACTCACAGGGTGGTAAGTGAGATCCTTTGGAGGATATTTGAAGGATGGCCCAAAGTTAATGGAAACCTGGGTAAGTTCAATTCATGCAGACACAGGGAAAAAAAAAATGGAAAAAGTAAACAGAAGTTTATTTGGCAGGGGATATTTAAAGGAAAACTACAAGAAGGAGGAACTGTGCTTCATGCCTGTAATTCTAGCACTAGAGGCTGAAACAGGAGGATCCTGGGTTTGAGTCTGTGCTGAACTACACAGCAGGCCCTGTTTCAAAGTTAAAAACAATGTCACTAAGATTGGAACAAACAAGATATATATTAACATTGCTAAAAGTGATCAACACCCTAATGGCTATCAAGCACTAAGTAGAAATAGATTTCTCACTGATTTCTGTTTGGAGCCCAGAGATCCCCTAATCTTACTTTGTTTATGGGAGGTAGCAACACTAACACATGGAAATCTCCATGTACCAATTTTTCCTTTTAAAACAAGCAGCAACAATAATCCCTTTCTTCATGCAGGATTTTTTCTGTGACAGGGTCTCACTGCACAGCTCTGGCTGTCCTGGAATTCATTGTGTAGACCAGGTTGGCCTTGAACTCACAGAGAATTCAGCCTGCCTTTACC
>JAQHUG010000382.1:1494613-1528012 GCA_028555095.1 Dicrostonyx torquatus | reverse complement strand
CTCTCTCTCTCTCTCCATACACACACACACACACACAGACACAGACACACATGTATGTATGTATATATATTTTAAGTATAAGCTATAGTTATCGATGGCAGTAAACACAGTACATAATCAACCATGACGCCAATGACTCCTGAATGCATGTGCTTTGTATGTTTTGCATTAAACAATGACCCCTGCAAAGCGTGGGGCATCCTAACATCTGCAAATACTTGAGCTATCCAGAGTGTGCACATTTCCAGCCTCCCAGAGGCTTGCAGATTTCTTTCTACAAGTCACTCCCCTCTCAAATCAATGGCTCTTTCATTACAACCCATCCACACACTTCAAGTTATAAGCACAGACCAAACACAGGGTACATACCGTGCAGCTCTTGTACAGTGAAATGGCCGGAAAGTAAACTCCCTCAAAAATATCTCTGTAAGCCACACCCTGATTGACACCATTTTTATAAAATATTATCTGAAACAAAGATAAAGGTTTTACTTCAGATTTATTTTTAAAAAGAACAAAATATGAAAAAACCCCTCAATTACGGAACACTGAATACTGTTACCAGATCAAATGACAATAATGTTACTCCTGTTAAGAATAACATACATTTTACATAACATCTTAAATTTATATGCTAGGCTTTTCAAGTAAAATTAATAATAATATTTCAGTTGACTTTAAACTTATTTGTTTTTAAATTTCCATGCTACAGATACCGAACAGTTCAATAGTTATTCCATGGACATTATACTTGGAGGAGGGACTGAGACAGTCCCATGTAGTCTCGGCTAGCCTCCAGCTCACTCTGCTGTGCACCTCATAAGCACCGTGCTTACAGGCACGTGCCAACATACTCAGCTTTCACTGCACCGTGTTTGTAACAAGTATCAGAAAGACTTTACTTTCTGGCATGAACTTTTTCTTGCTTATTTCAGCTTTTAACTGATATAATTTCTCCTCCCAAAACATTTAGAACTCTCTTACTCCTCTTTTCTTGTATGGCCCTGGGGATGTGCCTGGGAAGGCAGGCAGAGTTCTAGAGCACGAGCAAGCTATCAGGCCCTGGTATCTCTGAGTGACACTAGTCTCCCCTAGTTCTGGTCTCCCTCTGTACTTGGCATCTCCTAGGAGAATGTCTAGCTCATGGCTTCTTCTTTTTTTTTAAAGATTTATTTATTTATTATGTATACAGTATTCTCAGTATTCTGTCTACATGTATGTCTGCAGGCCAGAAGAAGGCACCAGATTCCATTTGGTTGTGAGCCACCATGTGGTTGCTGGGAATTGAACTCAGGACCTTTGGAAGAGCAGGCAGTACTCTTAACCACTGAGCCATCTCTCCAGCTTGCTCATGGCTTCTTTAATCTCCTGCATGGCTCCTTATCAGGTCACTGTCCTTGTAGCCCTTTCTTTATTGTCCCAGAAAGAACATTCTAATGCAACATGGGACAGCCATGTTGACCAGCATCCCTCAGTACTTGAGGGCCTCAGCTGCTTCACTCAAGACAATCCTGGAACTCACTCTTGTTGACCAGGCTGGCATGCCCCTGCCTCCCAAGTGCTGGGACTGAAGGTGTGTGGTACCACCACTGCTTCTTTAATCCTCAAGAAGTCCAGATCTTCAAAGCATTATTACTCTGACATATTTATGACTGTGACTCACCTCGCTATGGGGAGTCTGTTTCAGGCTCTTTTCTGCTTTGTCCACAAAGTCTTTTTCTTCAAAATACAAATAACTCTTGAACTTTATCAAAGCCTTGAAGATCCAGTAAGAAAGAAAACGTCATATTCAAGAGTCAGCTACATCATCATGGAGAAAATAAAGGCAGATTCACACAGACAGTGCCATGTCAGTCTTTTTCACTGAGTTTTGTGAATTTTTCAGTTCCTAAGCACTTTTCGTTTTGTTAAGATAGGGTCTCACTATGTAGTCCTGGCTGTGCTGGAACCAGAACTCACTATGTAGACAAGGCTGGCCTTAAATTCACAGAGGTCCACCTGCCTCTGCCTCCCAACTGCTGGGATTAAATATGTGTGTCACTCACTACCACTTGGCTCTTAAGTATTTTTTATTTATTTATTTTTTGGTTTTTCGAGACAAGGTATTTGAAATACTTTCTAAAAGGGACTAGTGGGCCATGTTTGTTATGCATTTCCCAAAAAAGCCCTTAGTAAGTGAATTATGCATACACACTTAAAATACACAAAGGACCTATAAAAGAAAGTGAATTAACTGAAAAATCATGGGGAAACATTTCACAGAGCCGACAACTTCTTTTTCTATGACAAAATTTTTGGGATCACTGGAGGAGTTAGTTGTATGTTTGATTTTTCCCTAAATACATCGAACAATTCCAGGGGAGATGCAAGAAGTTAATCAGATCATGTTGGAATATTCTGATATTCCTAAAGAAGAAATACATGTTCGCCCTCCCTGCTGTATACAAAGATTAATTCAAAGTAAGTCATCAGCGACCTAATGCAAGGTCAAAAGTAAACACGGAAGGATATTCTCATGACTTGTGGGTACACCAACATTTAAGTCACAAAAGCAAACACAGAGGAAAAATCCAAAAAACAAAAAAACCCTTAACACTGTGGTTTATCACAAGATCCATTAGGGCTAGAGAGATGGCTCTGTAGTCAGGAGTAGGTACTGCTCTTGCAGAAGACCTGAGTTTGGTTCCCACCTATGACTCCAATTCTAGTTGAATCAAACTGACAAATCTGACCATTGTGGGAGATACACAAAATATACCATTAAACTGAATAGAGGGCCGGGGCTGGAGGGATGGCTTAGTGGTTAAAAGCACTGGCTGGTTGCTCTTCAGAGCTCCTGAGTTCTATTCCCAGCAACCACATGGGATCTGATGCCCTCTTTTGGTGTGAAGATGTACATGCAGACAAAGCACCCATATACATAAGTAAATCTTTAAATAAAATAGTAACAATAAAAATAAATAAATCGCCAGGCGGTGGTGGCGCACGCCTTTACTCCCAGCACTCGGGAGGCAGAGGCAGGTGGATCTTTCTGAGTTCAAGACCAGCCTGGTCTACAAGAGCTAGTTCTAGGGCAGGCTCCAAAGCCAGAGAAACCCTGTCTTGAAAAACCCAAAAATAAATAAATAAATAAATAAATAAATCTTAACAAACAAAACCCAATACTGAATAGAGGGACTAGAGAGATGGCTCAGAATTTAAGAGCACTGGTTGCTTTTTCAGAGGACCCGGTATCTACACAGTAGCTCACAATAAAGTTCAAGTCCAGCCTAGGGATCCGCTGTCCTATTCTAGACTCTGGGCATCAGGGACCCATACAGTGCACATACATACAGCAGATAACACACTCACAAAATAAAAATACATTTAAATTTTTTGTTGTTTTTTATTTTTTTCAAGACAGCATTTCTCTTTGTAGTTCTGGATGTCCTGAAACTCACTCTGTAGACCAGGCTGTCGAATTCAGAGATCTATCTGCCTCTGTCTCTCAAGTGTGGAGATTAATTCCAGCACTTGGGAGGCAGAGGCAGATAGATCTCAGTGAGTTTGAGACCAGCCTGGTCTACAGAGTGAGTTCCAGACAGCTAGGACTGTTACACTCCAGAGAATCCTGTTTTGAAAAATTAAAACCAAACAAAGAAAAGCAAAAAAACAAAACAAACAAAAAAAGATGTGGCTTGGTGGTAACGTGCTGGCCAGACATGTAGAAGGCCTCGGGCCAAGCTTATTTTTTTTTTAAAACTTTTTAAAGATTTTGTTTGTGTGTGTATAATTATATATAATTGATATATATATATAAATACACACACACTCACAAACACACACACACACACACACACGTACTATGTGCATGTACACCTTTACACCAGAAGAGGGCATCAGATATCAGATCCACTATAGATGGTTGTGAGCCACCATGTGGTTGCTGGAAACTGAACTCAAGTCCTCCGGAAAAGCAGACGGTGCTCTTAACCTCTGAGCCATCTCTCCCCTCCCTGGGCTTGACTTTTAAACATTAAAATACTTTAAAAAATAAAAATTTTTTTAAAAAATTCTGTACCTGGAAAAAAAAAGACTTAAAATTTATATATTTCACATATTTAATGTATATGTAAATACAAAGTTGAACAATGACTAATGATACATTTCCTGAAGTACCTATTGGGGGAATTACAACGATGTCCACCAATTTCCCAGTGGTACATAATAGAAAAGAATGAACTGATAACATGTTAATGGTAGCATTTAGGTGGACTACTCAGGGACTAAAGCCTTAATTGTTTCGATTTTATTGCTATGTCTGAAAAAATATGGGAAACACACACACCATGGGGTACCATCACAACACAACCTTAGCAATAGCTACAGGGCTGACTGCCACAGGTCGTCAAAGCCAGGAAGCTGTTAAAGGAGGACAATCTCACCTTATCTTTGTAAGTATCCGGCAGTGACTTGGCTGTCTCAGTATCTTCAGGAAGATTGATATAAAACCCTAGGACATCTCCTTGTCCATAGCCAGATGAGTAGTGTTTGCCAATAGACTGGTGGAACTTGGTTCCCTTTTTGCTCCTCCAAGAATAGCTAAATTTATCATACCCTAAGGGAGCTTGAAGGTTACCTGTCCAAAGAAAAGACATGTGGAGATCAGAGGGCTGCAGTTAAGGCTCATTCTTCTTTCCACCGCACATCTTTTTGGTCAACTCTGTAAAGTGCTCACAAAATATCTCTACAGCATTATGGGAATACATGGGAATACTGACTACTTCCTCAGGAATTTAAGACCATAATCTAGTAAATGATGAGCCAGATTACCCCCGCTGTAAGTGCCCTCTGCTTACCCAAGGGCTGGGACCAGCCCAGCCTGGCAGCAGTATCTGGTGGCATCTCATCCACAGTGATTTCAAAGTACCAGGCACCTTTTCGTACCCCATGAGAGGCCCGTACCATGGAGTAGCCCTTCTCTCCAACCACAGTCAGCCGGTCATCAGAGATCTTTAACTGGGGAGCTACAGTGAAAGAGTCAAAGGCAAGGAATTATTTGAGGTACTCAGAGACTTGAGCACATCCCCCTTTTAAAGATATACTTATTTATTTATCATGCATATAGCGTTGGTAGCAAATCTCATTATAGATGGTTGTGAGTCACCGTGGGGTTGTTGAAAATTGAATTCAGGGTTTTTGGAAGAATAGTCCTTAACCTCTGAGTCATCTCTCCAGACACCACCCCCATTCTGTTTTTTTGTGTTTTTTTTTTTTTTAAGACAGAATTTCTCTGTATAGCTTTGGAGCCTGTCCTGGAACTCATCAGGCTGGCCTTGAACTCACAGAGATCTGCCTGCCCCTGCCTCCCAAGTGCTGGGATTTAAGGCGTGTACCACCACCACAGGGCTTTGTGTGTGTGTGTGTGTGTGTGTGTGTGTGTGTAATATTATTTTAACTGTATAAAGACTGTTACATTAGTTTATGCTAAAGATGTGCTGCTATTTCACCTGGCCTGCCTAAGGCACCTGACTGGTCTAATAAAAGGCTCAATGGCCAATAGGTAGGCAGAAGAAGAATAGGCAAGGCTGGTGGGAAGAGAGATTAATACGACAAGAAATCAAGGCTCAAAAAGGAAAAATGAAAAGAGAATGAGGGAGAAAGAAAGGTACACACTTGGGGCCAGAAGCTAGTCAGCTGTCAGCCAGCCATGGAGACAGCAAAAAAGTAAAGATATACAAAAGGAAAGATTAAAAAGCCCCGAGGCAAAAACTATAGACGAAGAGAAACAGACTAAGTGCTAAGAGATAGTAAGACAAGCATAAAATAAGGCTGAGCATTCAAAACTAATAAGTCTCCATGTCATGATTTGAGAGCTTGTTGGTGGCCCAAGAAAAAGTCTGGTACAAATAAGCCTAGAATGATGGGGAAAGGTTTTAGCCAATCAGGCTAATAGCCATGCCCCATCATTAGCCATTAGCTAATTATTCTGGGTTGGACCATCAGGTCCCACTTGATGTATACAAGACTCAGTTCACATGTGAGCTCTCTGTTGCTCTTGGTCTGGCCCACGTCTTCGGAATAGAGCGGGATCCAGGATCTGGTATTGTAAATCTGTTTGCATTCCTTACTCCTATTAAAGTATATATCCTAAATATAGTTGGCTTGGGCGTTAATTTATTAAATCTTACAATTGGCGTCCAACGTGAGTGATTTTAGCCCTTTTCCGGCTCACTCCGGGGCTATAGCCCCCAACAGCGCTTGGGCACCAGCTGATTCGCTGGCGGGAGCACTGCCGGCATTGTGAATTGATCTATGCCCCCGACCACGCTCTCTACCTCTCTTGTGCTGACAGGGGACTCGAGCACTCTCGGGAGACCGCGCGGCGGATCCCGCCATTGGTCCAGCCCTGCCCGTGCTCGCCCTTTCTCTGCTTTGCCCGCAATCTAGAGCACTTCCTTTACCCGCGCTTCATTGGATTTCCGCCCCGTGCCCTTGTCCTGCCAATGGGAACGGGAATGGTTACACTTTTTGGCCTTTTGTTGCGTTTTTTCTGTCGTGCTTGGAGCTTTTAGGGTATTCGGCTTCTGCAGACAGACTGGTTCTGCGACCTTTGGCGAAAGACTTGTACCACTATGACATCTACTGGTGAGCTATGGTAATACCCCCTTTCACTGCAATGACTTACAGGAATAATTTTTCACCTGCTTCAAATCAGCAGTTACCCCCTTTCGCTACTTACTCGGATAATTTCTCATTTGATAATTTAAATGGCTTTAGGCATTATGCCATGTCTGATCATCTTTACGACATATATGAATTTTTTCCACTTGGGCTCCTTATGGCATTCACTGTCTTGCTTGCATTTTGCTCCAGCATGTCTGTCTACTGCCGTGAAAACCATGGCCTAAGCCTCTAAAACTGTAAGTCCCAATTAAATGATTTCTTTTATGAGAGTTGCCTTCCCAGCAACAGAACAGAACAGACAGGGTGCTCTGCACAGCACAAGCCCATCCTCTCCAAAAGAACCAAAGTCATGGAGGGCCAGGAAACCCCACAACACAGGCCAGCCAAGTGCAGAGAGTACTGCAACTGGACCTTTCTGTAGACAGGACAGTGCAGGATGAAAAAAGAAGGATCTGAAACTCAGCAGCATTCGGATGTGCATTTCCTGATTTTATTGTTTACATACAGTAAACTCCCTGCTCTCTCAAATCACTTGCTTTAGGTATTATTGTGGCGTACCACTATAGAAAACAAGGAGCAGAAAATGACTCAGTAATCAAGAGCATCTTCCAAAGGAACTGGTTTGATTCCATACACCCATGTCAGGCAGCTCACAACTGCCTATAACTCCAGTTCTAGGGGATGCAATACCATCTTCTGGCCTCTGTGAGCACCTGCACACTTATGTAAGTGTGCATATACTCACAGACACACCCACATACCCACACACCCACACACCCAAATTAAAATAAAAATTTAGCCAGGCAGTGTTGGTCCATGCCTTTAATCCCAGCACTTGGGAAACAGGCAGGTGAATCTCTGAGTTCTGTGATAGCCGCCAGACCAAGGTCACCTGGCAGGGCTTGCTGTGGAAGGCAGCTATATTAGAAAAACAATAGCAAAATGTTTTTGGTTTCAACCTCCGATTCATTTGTAGATTGCCCCAGGAAAACAGCTACCTCTCCTGCTGAGGAGAGAATGCGAGGGCGGATGCTAGGAGACAAAGCAAGGAGAGAGATTAGATTCAAGGAGACCCCAAGGAGAAGCAGAGAGGGGAAGAATACAGGAGCAGTCGGGCAGGGGCAGTTTTTACAGAGAGTTTTAGAGAGAGAGTTTTACAGAGAGACAGAACAAGAATTGAGAGGAGAAGAAAATATAGCTATACAGAGAAAGGAATAACAAGGAATCAGGGAGAAGAAATGGTCACTAGGAAGCCTTAGGAAGCAAAGGGAATTTAGGCAAATAGAATAAATGTAAAGCCTTTTTAAGCTGTGATGGTGTGAAGCCTTGGTTTCTTTCCACGCGTCTCCGAGCACATCTGGGGAAAAGCTTAAACTTCTATGTCAGGGCAACGGGCCCTTACAGAGTTCAAGGCCAGCCTGGTCTACATAGTGAGTTCTAGGTTAGCCAGAGCTATACAGAAAAGCCCTGTTTCCCAAACCAAAAACCCGAGAGAGAGAGAGAGAGAGAGAGAGAGAGAGAGAGAGAGAGAGAGAACAAGAACTGGTAAGGAGTGACTGCACCAGTGCACATAACAAAATGCAAAAGATTATAGGGCTCTGTACTTCGTGCATGAAAGAGAAGGAGAATACATTTATCTGTAAATGAGAAATACCAGCAGCCAGGCATGACGAATCGTGTCTGTAGTCTCAGCACTCGGGAAGTTAAGTAGGGGAGTACTGTTGTGAGTTCGAAGCCAGCCTCATTATGCAGTGAGGCTCTGCCCGCCCCCCAAAAGGGAAAAGAAATAAAAAAACAAGAACAAGGGGATGGGTGGGAAAACAAAGGAAATGAGAATGATGAGAATGAGAATGGGGTGTAGCCGAGAAGGGGCAGTGACATTAAGTACAAAGTCTTTTTGTTTTGTTTTGTTTTGATTTTCAAGACAGGGTTTCTCTGTAGCTTTGGAGCCTGTCCTCCTCTTGTAGACCAGGCTGGCCTCAAACTCAGAGTTCCGTCTGCCTGTGCCTCCCAAGTACTGGGATTAAAGGCATGCGCCACCACCACCCAGCTAAGTACAAATTCTTACCCAATATCGTAATTAGGCCAATGGGTAAAGGTACTTGCTGCATAAACCTGCTGACCTGAGTTCAATCCCTGGAATCGACCTAAATATAGGAGAACGGACTCCAGAGCTTTGCCTGACCTACACACGTAGCCCATGGCACACCCAGCTACACATACACCTCCCCATTAGATACATGAAGACACAAAATGGTATGCCACATCAGCAAACCAACCTAGCTGAACATCACACTGAGAAAACTAGGGGAAAAAAACAATCATCAAAGTTAACAGTGTCCTGAATATACACTAAAGTCAAACACTACAATCTAATGATTCTCACAGAAGCTGAATCTTTGACAGGTCTGATCCTGTGTGTGCTGTGGAATGGTACAAACTCAAAGCCTTATGTATATTATATAAGCACTACACTACTGAGCTACCCTTAAAAACAAAACAGTATTTTTTCCCCCAAGACAGGGTTTCTCTGTAGCTTTGGAGAGTGTCCTGGAACTAGCTCTTGTAAACCAGGCTGGCCTCGAATTCACAGAAATTCACCTGCCTCTGCCTCCCAAGTGCTGGAATGAATAGTGTGCAGGACTGCCGGCCCAAAATACTTTCTTACGTTCTTCAATTACAAGAAGTTCCTGGATATCGATACTGTAATTTCTGAAATTATCCTACATGGGTATTACTAGTGGGCAAGTAGAGGTTTTTGGCTTAATTTTTAAGTTTTCCACTGTTGGAAAAAATAAGTTACAAATAGGTAAAAGGGGAAGGCAACAAGGAAGCATCCCATGCTCGGCTGGAATTCCAGCTGCTGCTATGAATTCATTGTGGCCACAGGTTTATGTGCAGATCGGTTTACAAATGTCCACCTCTACCTCAGGAGGCACTTTGGAGGCGCCGACTCACTAACGTGGGCATATGTGCTGTGATTACATTAGTCACGGGACACTACTCTGAAAGAAGTTTAATGCCGGTCTTGTGGGAGGAGATGAGCTCTTGAGAACAGGTTATTATAAAGGAATTTTGGCTGACCTAGTTAAATTTCTATTGCTGTGATAAATACCAAGTGTAAGTGTCCAGGGCTCCAAAGGGTTTGGCAGTTGCACTTCTCTGGTTGCCACCTGCAGTATGTACCATGTCTCTTAGCATCAGATGGGCTTTACTCCACACCTATGCTATCCTTGGCAGTCACGCCATGGTCCTGGTACCTCCAGACCTGGAGTTGTAGTCACCTCTTCTGGCCTCTCTGTAGGGACTCCAACCTTACCACACGGTACTTCTAGGATCCCTTCAATCCCATCCCAAGGTTTCCACTCTAACTGAAAGGAACCTTCATCAATGGCCTCTCCCGGACTGACTCCATGTAAGGTGCAGAAGAGGCGTCCACATTACTAGGTTAGGTTGCCAGCTTGAGATGCATCCTTGGCCTGCTCTGAACCAAAGCTCTGTGTGCTGACCCTGAGGAAACACTTCCTAGAAGATTTTACCTCAGTGTGGCTGGTGTCTTCTTAGTCACAGTTGATTCTTCTGCCTCAGCTGACCAGAAAGCACAGATTAATACAAATATCAAATGTCCAGTTTCTGAGGGACTCTCTGAGCTCATGCAGCTTTCCATGCCAGCCTCCACCGTCTGCACTGCTTTCAGCACGCTATCTTCCAAGCCTCCATACAACAGCCCATTCAGCTTTGCATCTAGTGGCTTTTCCAGTCCAGGCTCTCAATACCCCATACACTTCCCCAGAGCAAACAGTCAGGCCCATCAGAGCAATGCCTCACAGTCCTGGCACTGGATTCCGTCCTAGTTAGATCTCTACTGCTGGGATAACATCATAACCAAAACAACTTGGGAGAGGAACAGTTTCTTCCATCCAACACTTCCATCACTGAGGGATTCAATGCACAAACAGAACCAGAAACCGAGGAACGGTGTTTACTGGCATGCTTCCCATAGCTTGTTCAGGTGGGTTTCTTTCTTTCTTTTTTTTTCTTTCCTTTTTCCCCAAGACAGGGTTTTCTCTCTGTAGCCCTGGCTGTCCTCAAATTCAGAGATCCACCTGATCTGCCTCCCAAGTGTCAGGATTAAAGTTGTGTGCCACCACCGCCCACCAGATTTTCTTTTATGTAGCCAAGAACCACCTGCCAGGGGTAGCGTCACTACAGTGGGCTGAGCCCTCCCATATCAATTATCAATCAAGAAGGTGCCCTACTGATTGCCCACAGGACAATCTGATGGAGGCATTTTCTCAGTTAGGGTTCCCTCTTCCCAAACAACAAAAAAACTAACCAGCACAATTTTCTATACATACCTCGATCATGTAGTGCTAACAAAACCCGTTCATATAAGCAAGCTCTGTAGAGGTCTCCAGGAATAGGTTTTCCTGCCCAGCAGTCAAGTTCAAGCTTCTCTGGGTCAGGGGCATGAGGATCAGGCTCAGCTAAAATATAGCGATAGCCATCTTTGTTAAACGGGTGTTCCAAGGGGTAGCCATGAGGGGGGAGACGCTGAGCAGAAAACAAAGGGTCACTGAAAAAAAAAAGAGAGAAAGAAAAACTCATTGAAGAAACTAAGCTCTCTCTAGTTTACCTGTGCTCTAGCCTGTAAGAGGCCTCTAAACCAGGTGGTGTAGGTGCGCCTTTAATCGCAGTCCTTGTGAGGCAGGTCATCTCTAAGTTCAAGGCCAGCCTGATCTACAGAGCCAGCTGGGGCAAAACAGAGAAATACTGTCTCAAATGAAAAGACAAAGGTCTCTGATTTGTTGTTCTGGTGGAACACATTCAACTTTACAACAAATGCTTTATTTAACTCAATCAAATCACCAGACACCCGGTAAAGATTTCATTAAATTACTTGTAGTTTATAGGGGACCGACAACTAACTCTACACATGTACTGTTGTTTTACAACCTGCTTTATCCAATTCTGGGGTCAAACCCAGGCCTTTGTATGTGTTAGGAAGAACTCACCAACTAAGCGATACACATCTCCAGCCCTCTGTAATTCATTCAGTATATAAACTGAGCTATGTGCATCTCCAGCCCCTGTAGTTCATTTGGTATATAAATCAAGAGACAGAAGCCTGGAGACAGAAGATCTGCCAGTCTAAATCAGAAGTGACCTGGATTTCATCGCCTCGGCTTTGGACAGGAAAAGGAAGAGACATGGAAAGGAGAGGAAGGAAGCTGAGGCACTAACAGTGAGTAAGCTTTATTCTCTAACCTATTTAGCCATCCCAGGATCTCTTAAGGGACTTTATTCCCCAGAACAGAAGACACTATTATTGGGCCTTTTGTTGTTTCAATGCTGGGAATTCAACCTGGGGCCTCCCACATGTCAGGCAGGCCCTCTAATACTGACCTGTATTTCCAGGGCAAGCACCTATTTTATAGTAATGGGTTCATAAAAGACAAGACCTCATTTGAAGTTATTGTCTTACCAGGGGTTCAGAACTCACCACAAACAAACAAACCCCCATATTCTTAGCCTTAAGAACACAGCTCTTTCCCTTTCAGTGGATTTTGCCAACAGCACATGAACAGGGTGAGGGTAAGTGAGGTGGGGGTGATCCCACCTTCGGGCCTTCTTGGTCGTCCCTGTTGTCCCTCCGTCTTGCTGTTTACGCTTGGCTCCCCTTCCTTTCCCACTGCTTCCTGCTGCGATTCCCCCTTTGAAGAGAAGACAGATCATTTTCACAGAGCCACTATGGAGGCACAAAGGCACTCAAAGTCCATGGCGACTACCATCCCCCAAAGTGCATTTGTGTAACATCACAGAGGGGTTTTTTTTCCCTCTCTGTATTTCTAAAAGGATCAGCTGTATCTCACAGCCAATGTTCTGGGCCAGTTCTGACAGTTAAGGTCACAAGAATCTAGAATGCCTGGTATCTGTGTTACATCTTCAACCTTCCTTTCCTCATAAAAAAAAAAAAAAAAAAACTAATCAATTAATTAATGTATGTATGTGGAAGAGTTGCATCTGAACTTTACATGGGCTCCAGGAACTAAACTAAAGTCACCAGGCTTATGCAGCATGTACCTTTATTGACCAAGTCATCTTTCCAGCCCTTTCTTAATGGACCGTAAGCAATAGTACTTCATGGGGTTGTAACACAAATGCATTTGTATTCAGATTCCAAGCACCCACAGCTAAAACAGAATGAAAACAATTGCATGGATTGTGTTCACCATTTAATACAAACATTGATGTAAATGTCCTTATCGTAGGTCAATGTCCACTTGCTTGAACTGCGTAATATATTTCATAAGCATATAAAGGTATTATCTACTTAAAGCGCTGAAATATACAAGACAAAAGTACACCAAACAAAAAACAAAAACAGAAATACTAAAAAGGTGTTTCTCTCCAGTGTTTGAAAATTCATTATAGTTACATGACTCAAGAACGGAGCCTTTAAATTTAGTAAGCAGTTTTTAGTTCCACATCAATACACTTCAAGACTGTGCCAATGAATTCAGTATGTTATATAAACCTGGTTTGTAGAATTAAGGGCAAATACAACAATTTATATATTTTATATTAGAACTTACTACAGTCAGGTCACAAGAAATATGTGTTTTGTTCTAATTTTTGTCCATTTCTCTTTCCAGAAAATGTCCCTCAACTGCAGGAAAACACCTTTATGTAAACAACTGCATAAAGTACTATATGTAAATTTGGGACAAGCTTGAAAATTATCAGCATTTCTGCTGCAATAAAAAGAATAAAGTCATATTCTGCACACACAGTGCCAGATTAATGCAGAATGTCCTTTTATGAACCTGGCTGCTATTCACTCAGCACATAAAAGGTTTAATGTTAAACAGTTGTGACGACATAACTATCAATTAAAAACCTGCCAAATCCTCTACTACCATTTAGGGGCTGCTTCAACAGAGTGAGCAACACTGAAGAGGACTGCTGGCTGGCTGTGTCAGGCAGAATATGACAACATCAAGCTTTTATTCCCACCATTAAACTGGAACTATAGCTTCATAGTAAGTGCTGTCACACCACTTTCACAATGCTTTAAAATTATTTAGCTTCTACGAAAGCTCAGCAAAAAGCACTTCAAACCACAAGATACTTAAGTCTGAGGCTGAAAGAAGACAGAGAGGAATTCACCTCCCAAAGTGGCTCCACCTGTAAGAACAGAAGCGGCACTATGTTTTGTCAAACATCAACAGTTACAAAGGAAAAGCACGGTATAAGATAATAAATACACTTGTATTTCCAACACACCTTAGAATGTTAACTGAACAACATTTATATATTTAAAATGTTCCCACTCTTAACAGACAAGTTAACAAATGATGCCCAGTGTGGGATGGATAGTCACTAAACTGCCTCCCAGCTCACCCCTCACCCTGCCTGCCAGTTCTCATTAGATTAGCAGCAAAAAGAATTTCCTCTATTAATTAGAGGGATTATGGGGGATGCCATAGTAGGTAATCCAGACAGAAATTCATCATATGAATTATGCTGAAATTCACAGAGAGAAAATTAGATGGAGAAAAGCAGCTTACCAATTGACAGCTGAGCTATGGACAAGGGTTGAGAGCAAATGAATTACCCACAAATGTTTATTATGATACAGATGTGGAATCTAACACCACAGAAAGTGTAACCCTGAAAGTCTACAGAAACAGTCCGAATTGAGTTTGGGTGGATGGACATCATTAATGCTCACAGACTTAAGACTCCCAGTACATCCCACTGACGTATATAACCGATGAGCTAACAGCACTGCCAATGACACCAAACTGCTGCAAAGTGACAAGAGCGCTCTCCCACTCTGTGTCTGCGAGCTGCTGAAATCTCAACGTAAAAGCATCTTAGCAATCACTCAGGTCTGGGTCATCCTACACAACACCCAATTCTAGGCAAGGATTTCAGAATTCACAAATCTTTGGGCAGGGATATTTAAGCACATACCATTTAGGTTCCCACTAGCAGACACAGCACTGCTTTGTTTTTGGTTGTCATAAGCAGGACCAATGTTACTGAGATCCTAGAAGAAGAAACATCCTAGTAAAAAAAAGGCCACATAAACAAATTAATCTGATAATTGCTCAAAAACAAACAAACAAAGAACAGACAAAAGTAGAGCATAGAAAATGAAAGCCATTATCCTAAAAAGCAAACTTGCAAGGTCCCCAGTCAGATCCTTCATGAATTCATGAAGCAGCATGAGTGCAGCAAGCAGGTCAAGAACTGGGGTCAGGATGACCCCAGGATGCAATCAACCAAGCAAGCAGGTGGAGGAGGGAGAGCTGCACAGGCCAGCGAGCTTAGGTGCCCTTACTGTGCTCTCCAGAAATTCTGGTCTTTCCATTTATGAGACAGAAATCTGAATTTCCAGTGGCCATTCTACAAAAGGGGCCACCGAGATGGCCAGCTCCTCAAATCTACACAGGCAGCAATCAGCTTCCACCTCAGTGGCTGGGAGGAGGAGGCTGAGAACAGAATTTTTGAGACTATGCCACAATGACAGAGCTCATCTCAAAAAAAGTTAGCAAATCAAGCATTTAAAGGCAAAGGCAAATCTGAAAGCCTTTTTAGTTGCCAATGTGTCCTTTGCCATGCAAAAAAAAAAAAAAAAGGAAATTTCTTTTTCCTATAAAGTTCTAGTAACACATATTCTTTGAAATTTTCTCCACCACAAAGAATGTTTTTATAGGAGCAAAATTTCAGATAACAGAATTTGGGGGGGGGGGCAGAGGGAGACCTTGATCTTGCCTCAAAGTGAAGAGTCAGACTTTGTTGACTCCCCATGGATGTCTTACCCTTTCTGAGGAGTGGACAGCAGGTGGGGTGGAGGGAAGGGTAGAGCACGAGGAGGGGAGGGAGTGGGAATGGGGTAACTATGTAAAATAAGAAAGGATTGTATTAAAAATTGTTTAATTAAAAAAGAAAAGAAAAAGCTTACAAAAACTAAGCCCTAACACTAAGGAACAACCAGAGTCAAAACTGGTTTCTGAGCTAGGTAGGCATGGTGGTTCCCAGATGCAGCCCTAGCAAGTGGGAGGCTGAGGCAGAAACAACTGTCCTGAGTATAAACTGACCTGGGCTACAGTGAGATCTTGTTACAAAGTTAAAACACTTGTCACAATTGAGTGTTTTCTCCAGGTGTCAATCATACTCAACTGGAGCCCATAATGCAGTGTGTGTTTGACAGATGCAAACAATCCTGTGTGCATGTGTATGTACATGTATGTGTGCTGGGATGAGGGCTTGCACATAACCAAGCATACTTCTGTAGAAACCAGAGGTCACCAATAGTGTCTTCCTCTATCAGCCTGCCTTTTTGTATGTGGGTGAGAACAAGCGCAGATGTAGAGGTTAAAGGTCAGCTTTGCAGGGCCAGGGTGGTGGTGGCGCACACCTTTAATTACAACACTCGGGAGGCAGAGGCAGGAGGATCGGTGAGTTTGAGGCCAGCCTGGACTACAGATTGAGTTCTAGGACAGCCAGGGATACACAAAGAAACCTTTGTCTTTAAAAAACAAAAAAGGAAAAAAAGGGCCAACTTTGCAAACTGGCTCTCTCCTTCTACCAGGGCCTCAGAGATCAACTCAGGTCATCAGGTATGCATAGCAAGCAATTTTTACCGGCCTAGTCATCTCACTGGTTCTACCTAGTTTTTGAGACTGTTTCTCACTTAACCTGAAGCTTGCCATTTAGGCTGACTGGCCAGGAAGCTCCAGGACCCGCCTGTCCCTGCCCAACACAGTGCCGGGCTTATGGATGCATGCTGCCAACTCCTGGCTCGTATGTGGGTACTAGGAATTGGGGATATGAACTCGGCTCTCAGGCTTGAACAACAATGCACGGAGTCATCCATCTCCCCAGCCTCCTCCTTTTTTTGACACAGCCTCATGTAGCCCAGGATGGCCACAACTCATGATTCTGTGTTTGTACCTCCTTACTGCACTGTCATGAGCACATCACGACCCCAGGTTATACAGTGCTGCTAATCAACCACTCTATCAACTCAGCCACATCTCCAGCTCACTGTGAACAAAACCTGTTTCACTACCCCCTACATGGCTTCTGATAGAAAAAGAACACATGGCTGAAGAGATGGCTTAGTGGCTAAGAGCACTTGCTACTCTCCCAGCGGACCAGGTTCAGTTCCCAATACCCACATCGCAGCTTACAACTGTCTGTAACTCCACTTTCAGGGACGCTGCTCCAACTCCCTTTCTGGCTTCTACAGGTACTATACATAGTGCACATACGTCATATACATAAAAATAAGAGCTAGAGAATGAGAGAGAGACACACACACACACACACACACAGAGAGAGAGAGAGAGAGAGAGAGAGAGAGAGAGAGAGAGAGAGAATGAATATGAAGGAAGGAAGATTAATGTACCTGATCCAAAAGTCCAAATTTGGGATAATCTTCTTCTGGGTCTTTGCTTCCTGGGTCCGGGTGTTCCTTTACCAAGAACACATCTCTCTCCTTACTCTAAAACAACACAGTATCTTAGTAATAATGAACATTTTTCCCCCTTAGAAGTACAGAAGATGTTCAGTCATCAACTCCAAATGTCAATTCCTAACTGTGCTCTCCAAAACCCTATGGTTCCTTTTATTGTAAAAACCGTGCCAGGTGGTGGCAGCTCACACCTCTAATCCCAGCCCTCAGGAGGCAGAGGCAGGAGGATCTCTGTGAACTGAGGCCACCTGGGTCTACAAAGTGAGTTTCAGGACACCCAAGACTACACAGAGAAACCCTGTCTCAAAAACAAAAACAAAAAAAACAAAAAGAAAAAAATTACTATATATGAGCATAAAAACTCAAATGGAAGAGGCACTTTTTTTGTTGTCTGATTTTTTGTTTTCAAAACAGGTTTCTCTGTGTAACAGCCCTGGCTGTCCTGGAGCCAGCTCTGTGCCTCCCGAGTAAAGGCGTGTGCCGCCACCGCCCAGCTGAAGAGGTACTTTTCAACTGCCCATGTTAGGCTGCGGTAAGTAGTTCTGTTGAGAGTTCTTGCCTAGAATGCACGAAGACCTGGCTGATCCCTAGCACAAGCACGAGGTGAGGTGGCAGACAACTCTAACTGGCACTCTAGAGGGAGGGGAAGACAGAAGTTCAGTCACCTTTGTCTACGTGCTGAGTTCAAGGCCTGGGCTACAAGAGACCTAGTATAAGAAAAACAGAAAAACGAGAGCCCTCTGCTATCCTCTCACAGAATTAAGGAGAGCTGGCAGCCTACTGCTGACCTCTCCCCAAGTGCTCTCTTTACTTCTACGTTCAGAACAAGACTTTTTACATAATCAAAATGAAAATTTGAAAAACAAAAATTTTGTCTCCAAGTTTAGTATAAAACAAATTGCCAAAGTGTTGTGGACAGAGGGCTCGGCTCAGTAGTTAAAAGCACTTGCGAGTACCCAGGTTTAGTTTCCACCATCAGTATTAGGTGGTTCAAAAACTATCTGTAACTTTAATTCCAGGGGATACCAATGGCCCTTTACTGACCTTCATGGGCACTGGATACACATGGTACACACACACACACACAGTACATACAAAACAAAAACAAAAAACAAGCAGGTAAAAAACAAAACAAAACAACAACAAAAAAAAACAAAACCAGCAGCTAAAGGTTTCAGCACATCAAAGCAGTTTTGGGGACCGATACTCACATAAGACATTATGCTGTTAACTGAATTTGTAAAACAACAACAACAACAACAAAAAAAAAAAAATCAAAATTTAACGACCTGGATCTCATTCAATGATTAATATCAAATAGTCTGCATTTTTCTCAGCTATCGCATCATTTCAAACTAAATAGAATTTAACTGTTAGAAATAATACTGGCTTTTTGAAACTGATCCTCTATGTAGTTTTTAATGTACTTACCATTGTTTTGACAATGTTATTGGGCCAAGTCATTTTCCCAGGCCTCTGTCTAGTTGTCATACACTCCCAGTATTTATCAATAAATGGTATAATATCCTATTTGTAAGAAATAAAATACATTAAGAATTATAATTGTTTTCAAAGTTATACACACAGTCTCCCCCGTTTTTTTTAAAGCATCTTTTTTTTAAAATTTATTTATTATTATATAGTGTTCTGGGCACCAGTTCTCATTATAGACGGGTGTGAGCCACCATGTGGTTGCTGGGAATTGAACTCAGGCCTCCGGAACAGTCAGTTCTCTTAACCTCTGAGCCATCTCTCTAGCCCAGACGGCCCCTTTTAAAGAACACAGTACAATCAAAACAAAGATCCACCTGTAGCTTTTAAGTTCATGACTCAGTCTTAGCACTTGGCTTAGGCAGGAGGTGGCTGTGAATTTCAGGTCAAACAACAAACCAAAAACCAAATATATAGATTTGGGGCATTTCAAATAAGTCTACAGATTTTAGCTACTCAGGGCTGACAGTCTCTTAATTTAACCCATTTTTCTTAATCTGTGTATCGCCACGTGACTGTGGCTTACTGGAAAAGATTCTAACTAGAGACCATCTCAGGCAGGAGACAGACTAAGGATAAGTTATACTCCCATCCCTTGGTTGTCAACTGAGGACCTTTTCTTCCAGACACCATGCAAACTGTGTCTTTTTTGTAATTAAGATAGAGTTCTGCACCTTCTTCCCCACAACCCAGGCCTGTAGCTAGCAGTTAAAAGGACCACCTGCGATGGGCAGGCGGCCCCAGTTAGGTGCTAGCAACTGCTATGGCACTGCAGCTTAACCCCCAAAGCCATGAGGAGCGCTGGGGGCTCAAAGGCAGCGCGTGAGTTCTGCATCTTCTAAGCTTGCTTTATAGAGTTCTATTGTTTCCTCTTATTTAGAATTACCGACCACTCAGAATCATAAACTATAGATACCCTTAACTCGTCTGTTACTTTATAACCACAGTCATTACACGTGAAAGTCAGAAACTTCGCCTGTCAGACTCCTCTCCATCTACTCTGGTGGTGACCTGCTTGCCAGCTGTTGCTCACAGGACAAAAATCGATGTCTGACCTTGATTCTCTGGCATCACCGTTTTAGATCATCTCGCAGAACCCTCTACCACACAGTCAATCCCATGAAAACTAAGTAAAGGAAATCAGGGATAGTGTAGGGAAAGCTTAGACTACTCTGTCATTCCGAAAACAAGGAGTTCAGAAACTCATGGGGAAATGCCAAAGGTTTTAGCTATCAAGGTGACAAAATTATCCTGGTCAGAAGTGAGACAATCAAATGTCAGAAATCTGGTGGACAATAATAGTTTGTATTACTGCTTCTAGGGTCAAATGAAAGAAATGTGAGATTAAGTCAAACAAAAGCGAGAACGATAATAAAGACATGGTAGGCACAAGCTGTGAGCTTGTGTTTTACAATGCACTTTTCACTCACAAGACCCACTCTACAACAATGATAAAAATCACAGCACAGCAGTGCATCTTGGTGGCTCTCATCTTTCCCATCTTTGCCTGAAGTTTTTGGCCTGCTGCCCGTAATGGCCTTCATCTAGCCAGTTAGCAGTTTTTCCCTGCAGGAACAAGAGGTCAGAAGCCATGCAGCCAGCTCTGTGTTCTTGCTAGGGAAAGAAGCAGGGAGGCTGAAGCAGAGAGACTGAGTTTGAAGATGCCGAGTTCCAGGCCAGCCAAGGCTATGTAGAGATAGAGAGTGGTTCACAGCAGACTTGATTATGGGAAAGATGACTTGCTTGCTTTCAAAAAGCCAACCAATACTTAAGAATTTATAATACTAACAGCTAAGCCAAATGACACCAACTAGGAAACTGGGTACTAGATGATTTACTCGTAAAAGCCGAAGAGACTATTATACTTGTTAAGGAAGAAATCTAGAAGTTTCCCTTGATTCTGTAGCATACTGCAATTACATTAATTCTAACTCTACCTTATCTTTGGAGAACATGGTTTTTGGATGTTCATCCTGTGTTCGAGACTGCCACGTTAGGTTCGCCAAAGCACTAAGGCACATTTCTTTTAAATCTATCAAAAAAAAAAAAAGGGAAATATGTATCTGTAAAACTCGATTTCTATCGATAAGAGCATATTCAACACAGTAGGTGTGATGGTTAGTTTCAACTTGACCCTTGAGGGATGAGCTACATCAGGCTGGTCTGTGGGGTGACTCTGGAGACTTCAGAAGGCTTGCCCACTAGGGGCAGTACTATGTCCTGGGCAGGGGATCCTGAACTTTGTAGCAGAAAAAGCAAGCAGAGCTGAAACACGCTGTTCTGTATTTCTAATTATGAGGTCAACGTGGCTAGCTCCCTCAAATGTCTGCTGTTGTGACTTCAGTCATGATGGACTGTAACACCCCCCGCCCAAACCTTTCCCTTACCAGGTAGAGGAACCAAGATAGTGGTCTACAAAATAGTAATGGAACAGTCAAAAGCAATAATTTGGTTTGAAATGGGCAGCTGCAATTATTCAGAGCGAAATACCAAGCTAATTCCAACCAGTTCTTAAACAAAGGTAATCTAAGTGCGCTAACCCAGATCCCTTTTGTTTTCCAAGGCACAATCTTTTTAAAATATTCCAGAGTTATTCTTACTTGCTTGCTTCCGGAGAAAGTAGGTATTCCCACTGTGATGGCATACATTGCAATGAAAACTGTAGTTGGTCATGAAAGGTAGGCATGATCTGTGGATGAGCCAATTACACAAAATCAGTCAACTACTGAAAACATTCCTATGCCTTCTTTTAAGAAAAAGTTACGCATGTTTTCTTTCTTTAAAAAGTTTATAGGCACACTTGCCAAGGTACACATATGGGAGCAGGAGGCCAACCTGTGGCTCAGTTCTCTCCTTCCAACTTCATAAAGGTTGCAGGGATCAAACTCAGGTGCCAGGCTTGCCTGGGAAGTGTCTACCCACAGAGATATCTCACCAACCCACTCTGGCTTTTTCTGCGACAGGGTCCTGATTTTACAATTAGCTACAGCCTGTACTGATTAAACTTGTGGGGGGGCTGGAGAGATGGCTCAGTGGTTAAGAGCATTGCCTGCTCTTCCAAAGGTCCTGAGTTCCCGGCAACCACATGGTGGCTCACAACCATCTGTAATGAGGTCTGGTGCCCTCTTCTGGCCTACAGGCATACACACAGGCAGAATATTGTATGCATATAAATAAATAAATATTTAAAAAAAAACCAAAAACTTGTGATCCTCCTACCTTAGCTTCCTAAGTACCTGAATTAACAGGTATGCACCACCAGCTCCACTCAATATACATTTATTTTTTCCTTTCAAAGTCTTGTGGTATTGCCCTACCTAGCCTGATGTTCAATATCCAGCCAGCCTGGCCTCAAAATTTAACCATAAAAGCAGATTCAAAGGCAGGATGATTTCTGCAATTTTTTTTTTAACGGTTTATTTTATTTTGTATACATTGGTGTTTTGCTCCATGTCTGTGTGATGGTGTCCCATCTGCTGTAACAGGAGTTACAGACAGTTGTGAACTGCCACATGGGTGCTGAGAATTAAATCCAGGTCTTCTGGAAGAGCAGACAATGCTCTTAGCCACTGAGCTATCTCCAGCCCCAGATTTCTACAATCGTAAGGCCAACTTGGTCTACAAAGGGTGTTCCAGGCCAGCCAGGGCCACACAGAGAGCCATCAACGTAACAGCTATTCACATTGAGTCAAAAATGCTCACCTACTAGCTACTGAACTATTCATAGAGGAGGAGACTCAATCTGAGTCATAATATGATTTTATTTCTCCAGAATAGATGCTTTGACTAAATATGTGTTTAGGCACAAGTTGTTTTTTATTTTCCTGACGGAAGTATAAGATACTTATATAGGGGTAAGCAATTAAAAAGGAAACAAAGTATGCTTTAGGCAGGAAAAACACACACAGAGATTAGCTCAGTGTTCTTGAGAAATTAAAAAAAAAATGTCTTTCTGATGATGGTGATCCACCCAGGGTTCTGCACACAGTGGCCAAGCACACTATTACTGGACTATATGCCTTACCTTCAAATTTTTGTGACAATAGGCTTTACCATTGTAAATATCAAACCCAAAATACACGAGACTTAACAATATAAAGTTAAATATAAATTAAAAATTTTTCTCAAATCTAATTATATAATCTTCTAGTTATATAGTCTTATTTCCCAATCACTGTAAGTTTAAAATCAAGGGCATGCCTAATAGGGCTCTGCTCTCAATACTAAATATACACTAAATGACAATAACTCTTCAGTCAACATACTCGTCACTGAACAGGGGTTAGGGTGAGCACAATATACTACCCACCGATCTACAAACTGAAGCAACTGTTGAATATGTTAAAGAAAGTTCTTTTCCTTTGGTGTTTTTAAAAATGCCTTTCAATATTTTGAGATTATGATATGATTTCATAATTTCCCTTTCTTCCTTCCCTCCAAGTCTCCCATGCCAACCCTTCAAATTATTTTGCAATTATGGGTTTTTGTTTTGTTTTTGCCTGCTTTTATGTCTGTGCATAAGTTGCATGCAGGGCCTTGCAAAAGTCAGAAGAGGGGCTGGGCGGTGGTGGTGCACGCCTTTAATCCCAGCACTAAAGAGGCAAAGGCAGGTGGATCTCTGGGAGTTCGAGGCCAGCCTGGTCTACAGCGTGAGTTCCAGGACAGGTTCCAAAGCAACAGAGAAACCCTGTCTCGAAAAACCAAAAAAAAAAAAAAAAAAAGCTGGAGTTCCCTGACCACTGTAAGCTGCCACAATGGATGCTGGGAATCAAGCCCTATCCTCTGGAAGAGGAGCCAGTACTCTTCCAGAGGTCCTGAGTTCAATTTCCAGTAATCACATGGTGGCAGAACAGTGTATACATAAATAAATCTAAAAAAAAAAATGAAATGTACAATGTACTCACGATGTGTCTATTCCGAAGGTGTCAGCGGTAAACCATTTTGTACATATTCCACATTGCAACTCCACCTCTCCCAATTGTCGACCATTCTCTTCATCCACAGAGCCCACCTGGGTATCCATCGCTTCTGAAGTATCGCCAGCACCTTCCTGGAGGCACGGGGCAAGAAGAGAATCAAATGGGTTGGCTGACTACATTTTTAAAAATTAGATTAAAAATCTTAAAACAAAATCTAGTCTTTCAAAGGCGTAAGATAATACTTACTAGAGTATCTTTCCCGTTAGAAGATTCTGTCTCCAGACCACTTACATCAACCAAGTTTGCATCCCTATAAACAAAGTAAGAGATTTCAAGATAAACAAACTTCAAAATACCTACTCTGAAACCAAACAACAAACAAAAACCGTGGAAGCAAATACGATCTGAACATTAGAAGGGATATAGTCAAGAAAACACGGTGAAGTCTAATGGGTCGTTACAGACGTGTACACGGCTTAGAGATGCTACTAGGGGAAGTTTCCTAGGGCTTCCAGAAGGATTGTGACTCCTTCCACACCGGTACCGACGGGAGACAGGAGATACCCTTCCTGCGCTATTTCAGGAACGAGGATTAGGAGAGGCAGGAGGACTGCAAGGGCGGGAGAGAGGGAAACATGCTTGGCTCACAAGGGTGCTGAGGAAAACGAGATCTGAGGCGCAGTTCAGAGCCTAGCAGCCTGCGGGGTTGCAGAGGGCAGCGTGCAGGCCGAGCCGTTGGCTGCGGGGCCTGGGTCGGGAGGGCCGCGCCGGAGCGGCGCGAGCCGCGGGTTTGCAGGAGGGCCAGGCCCTCCCTCTCGCGCTCTCGCGGGCTGCAGATGCCTTACCCACTCTCAGCCTCTCCAGAGCTGGGCTCCGCTCCCGGAGCAGCAGACGGCCCCTCTCCAGCCGCGGCGGCCACCGGCTCCACCTCTCCCTCCTCTGCCGTGGTGGCGCTTGCAGCCGCACCAGGACCAGAACCGGAGCCCACTCCAGGGCCAGGACCTGCCCCAGTGGCCGCCATTGCTACCCCTTCGGCGGCTCTCGCGAGAATAGCTTCTGCTCAGTGAGTTGCCGCCGGGACCTGCATTCTTAAAGTGGTAAAGGCCTTTTATTGGGGCCCACCTCTTGCTTGTGAACCAGGCACTTGGAGCCCGCCCGCTTTAAGGCCAGAAAAGCGGAGCGTGACAGAGAGAGCCAGTGTTTGAGGGAAGCCGCGCACTAGGTCTGTCATTTGCTTACGTTATTTCTTAAAAACAAAAACAAGCAAACAAAAAAACTTGCTCATTTTTGTGGCTAAGAGTGGAAACCTCCGCGTATATGGGGATTTGAGAGCGTCGCCTTTAAACCGTTGTGTACAGAGCGAACATGCATAATAAGACGTAAGAAACTTCCAGAAAAAAACCAGCACCTCGCTAGCTCAGGCCCGCTGTAAGCTGCTGCACTCCTGGTGGCTTTTGGAGATTCCAGAGCCCGGGTAGGAGATGGGGGGGGGAGTAGAAGCGACACTGAACATCTGGCCAGAGGAGGCTAGGAGGACCGTGCGCGCCTGGAGCTGCGGGGCTTCTTCCTGGAGGAAAATGAAGCCCCGGGGCAGAGTCGGTACCCGAGAACTGAGTTTAGACAGGTAGAAGAGCAGACACTAAAAAGTGGAGAACGAGGGATATGAGCTGGTAGTTGAAACCCTGGAGTAAAGTGGAAGGAAGCATACGGTCTCCAAACTCCTCTCTCGCTCGCTGTGTGTGTGTGTGTGTGTGTGTGTGTGTGTGTGTGTGTGTGCGCGCGCGCGCACCATGGCGCACTGGAGAGGTGACAGGACAACTTGCGGGAACGATTCTTTCCTTCCATTGTGTGGTTGTAGGGATCCATCCAACTCAGGCTTAGCAACAAGTGTCTTTACCCACTGAGCCATTTCACTGACCCTACATTTGCTTTTTTTTTTTTTATGATTTGCAATAGAACATAGATCTTACAAAAAAAAAAAAAACAAAACAAAACAGGGATCGATCATTGATGAGTTACTTTCTGTTGCCATGAGGAAACGCCATGACTAAAGGTAACTTAAGGAAGAAAGTGAGTTTCATATTTTGGCCTGAGGGCTTCACAGGGTTAAGCGTTCATGATGGCAGAGGAGAGAAATGGCAGCAAGCAGCAGGCATAGCGACTAGAACACATGACAAAGAGCTCCCATTCCTTACCAGAATCGCCAAGCACAGAAGAGCGGGAACTCCTAGAAAACAGCTTTACTTTTTACTCATAAAGCCCGCCCCCAGTGACGGACTTCCTCCAGCAAAGCTTATCCCTTAAGCCTCCCCAAATACCACACCAACTCAAGACCAAGTGTTCAGATCCCCCAAGATGATGGGGGACAAGTCTCATTCCGACCATCATAGATCATAACTTCTTGAGGAGTAAACTTTCTCTAAAAGTACTAAGTACGGCCTGAGACTGTAGTCTGGCGTGCAGAAGCCGTGGGGGTAAATCACCAATTGCCCTCAAAGCGCCAATAGGACCCAGATTGAGGGAACCCAATCAACAAAAAGGACTGGGTGCAGAGCATGGACAACTTACCGGTGACTAGATCACGGAAGAAAAAAATTGTAGCCCTTAGCACTGCAACCGTTAATTGCCAATTCTTCTTCCTGAAGGAAGGGCAGGGTAGGGCCTCATGAGCCGTTCCCTACCCATAATGAAATGGTGACAGGGCCCCATCTTGTGCAGCTACCGGGATTTTATGAGCACAGTGGTCGTTCCATGAGCAGAAGACTGGGCGTGGGGAGTTCTATCGATGTCTCGCTTTGGGCTGAGTACTCAGTAGTCACCCTTTCTTAGCACTGGTCCGCGGAGTTTCCACATGAAGCCCTGCAGAAAGCAAGCTTCTCTGACAAAGGCTGAGAGCGGCAGAGTCTACCGCTCTAAACAGTTTGAGCACATGTTAACTTAGCAAAATAACAGTAGGATGTTCCCCCTTAGTGCTGTGGGATTCTGAGCAAAGAGATGGGACGTGAGGTTTCTTCAGGAAAATAGCTCTGAATGACGCTAGCAGACTCAGCCAAACATCTGTTCAAAAGAACCAGGACTCCTGGAGACCCTTGGTGGAAACAGCCCCATCCTACCCCCCCCCATTGTTGAGCAATGGAGGGTTTCTCAGGGAACATAGCAAGGTCACACATAAGCTTTTGGGCAGGGACTAAAGCGCAGGGTGGCCGCTTTGTGTCCTTTCCCAAGGCCTCCAAGAAGCTTTAGTTAAGTAAAGAGGGTGTGTGGGGGAGGGAGGGCTGTGGTGAAGATGACATTCAATCAAGGACTTTGCTTAGCCTGCTTGTTTATTTTTGTTTTTCTGGGTTCTCAGGGACCCCTACCATTCTAGGACCTATCACCTCTGAAGCCACGAGTGTTTGACTAGGTTTACAGTACCAAGCATGAGTTCCTTCTTGTTTTATTTAAAAAAAAAAAAAAAAAAAAGATTTCTTCATTTATTATGTATACAGTGTTTTGTCTGCATGTGTACCTACACTCCAGAAGAGGGCACCAGATCCCATTACAGATGGTTGTGAGCCACCATGTGTGCTGGTCCTCAGAATCTCTGGAAGAGCAGCCAGTGCCCTTAACCTCTGAGCTACCTGTCCAGCCCTATGAAATTCTTCTTGTGGAGCAGGCCTCTGATGGAAGTAGAAAGGGTTTGGTTAACCCCGTAACAGCTCTGCCACTATTGCAGTAGGGCACATCTTACCTGCAGGTTGGTGTCCTCGCTCACCGGGGCTCATATCTACATGGGTTCTCCTCCAGTGATCTGCCGGCGCCTTAGCCACTGTGAACACTAGCCAGCTAGGAGGAAGTTTCTAGGTCAGCTCCAGACTGACTTCTCCATGTCCTGTAATCAGAGTGTGGACTATCTTCGTCAGTACAGTCTTACCATCTATCTCTGTTTGGCAGCTAGGATGAATGGCGAGAGCTTGTATTGCTTTGGGAGGCCTCTGGGGCCTCATAACCACGCCTGGCATTGGGGCTTTTGTTTAATAACCCATGACTTCTGGGAGCAGCATTAACCATCCATGTAGGCTACTTCCATTAATTTTTTCATACTTTTAAAAAGAATAGTTTACAGAATAATGTGTTCTACATGTATTTCTCATACACCTTTAGTTTTGGTTAACCTTTCCTCACTCCCCTTCCCCCATCCCCCACTCCGACTCAGATTTTTCCACCCCTGGTATTCTTCTCTTCTATTATCATATTACCCCTGTTTCACTGCCCCCTCATCCCCCTACATTCCTTAAGCTCCTTAAAATATTTTCTCTGGTTCTAGGAAAAAGCAGTTACCTGTGTATTTTTTAAAAGTTTGTTTACTTTTTAAGTCTTAAAAGGGAACATACCTACATGTGTGCACCACAACATCTAACAAAGATTCCAGCTTATAGTAGATATTCAAAAGAGTGTCTACTGCTTTTCATTCTTGTTAGCTTTCCAGGCATAAGCAGAGCGCTTTCTTAGGAACTATGGAGGGTACTACTGCTGCACAGTTTTCCTCCAATCTCCAAACAGAATTGCTACCATGACAAAATAACTTCGTAGCGCTATGAAAAGTTATCAGATTTGAAGCTAGCAGCATGGACATTTACAGCGTGACTAGCTCTTGGTTGAAGCAACATGCACACACACACACACACACACACACACACACACACAAAACTGTGGTTCATATCCATGACACCATGGAAGGTATCACCCTCCTACAGTTTGCAGTGAGAACTGGGAACACTGCGGTGGAATGGAGTAGAGAAGTGTGAACAATGTGGGTTAAGGTCTGTGTAGCTTCAGGTTTCATTCCCCTAGCAAATATTTTTAAGGATCCATAACTTACACACTCATCACCAAATAATGTTGAAATTCATACGATTTGCCAGGTTTAGGCCTGGTGCAATATTAGTTGCAGGTGCTTAGTGCTAAGTGAGACAGGCAGGATACACTGTGCTAGTGGAGCACACAGTCTTAGAGGAGAGTGCAGAAGACAGGCCAGTAAAGGAATTATGAATACTGCAAAGTGGGACAAAGACAGGGTCTGAGCGAGCATGGTAGTCCACACCTTTAATTCCCAGGTGGAACCAGGAGGATCAGAAGGTTAAGGCCAGCCTGGGCTATATGAGGCCTGTCTCAAAACACTGCCATCACTCCTCTACCATGAAAACAAATGAGAGCCAACAAAAGGGGTCAGAACACCATAAGAGAGACCAGTGGAGTACCTAGTGGGGTTTTCCTTCCATGGGGTGGTCAGGAGGAGCTGAGACCGAGGAAGTGGAGATCCAAAGGATGGCAGGTCCTAGGGCCATGAGGTCACTAGGTAAAGAGCAGAGACAGCTCGCACCACAAAGGACTGCAGAAGGAAGGGGCTTTGTGTCTTCCCACGAAGAGGAGGTCATGTGGCAGGACACAAAGGTGGCATGCAGGTGACCAATGATCTCTGTTTGCCCAAGACTGAGAAGTTTCCCGGGGTATACAACTTTACATTAAGTAAGAGGCAAATTTCGTTTTGAGAGATGGTCTCACTGTGTAGCTTGCTATATAGAGTATATTGGCTTTGAACTCACAGAGCCCCATCTGCCTCTGCCTCCAAAGTGCTGGGATTAAAGGTGTGTATCACTGTGCCTAGCTAGTTCTTGGTAATTGGGGGACAAAGCCCTCCCCAATTAAAACTTTATTTCGTTTAGCTGATGTACAATTAACTGATAGGACAATTAAAATTATTCCCTGAAAATGTCATACAATGTGTTTGATCATATTCACTTCTTTCCAACCCTTTTCATACCCACCCTCCCTTCCCAATCCACCCAACTTTGTTTTCTAAAATGCCCATCAAATCTGGTTTGTGTTAAATATATATGGATATGTGGCCTTCCACTGGAGTGTGGAAGCTACACTATTACCAGGAGCTACACTATTAAGGAAAACTGACTCCACTTCCCCAAGCAGTTATCAGTTGGCAATAGCTTATCATCTAGTGTTAGGACTTCGTGCCCATTTTCCCTCTCCATATTAGAATTTTGGGTGGCTTGACCCTTGCACAAGGCTTGTGTATGCTGTCACATCATTTTGAGTTCATATGTGAAGCTGCTTTATTGTATCCAGAAGACACTATTTCCCTGTACTCATCCACCACATTGGCTCCCACACTCTTCCTAGCCCCTTTTCCACAATGATCCCTGAGCCTTGGGAGGAGGAATATAGATGTCCCACTAAGGGCCGATCATTCTGAAGTCTCCTATTCTTTGCACCTTGACCAGTTGTAGGTATGTGTGTTAATCACCATCTTCTGCAAATAGAGGCTTCTCTGATGAGGGGTGAGAGATGCGTTAATCTATGGGTTCAATGATAAATCATTAGGAGCTGATGTAATGCTATGTCTGTTTAGCAGAATGAAAGTAGCAGGTTCTCTCCTATGGCCCATGACCTGTCTAGCCATAGATTCTTGGCCTGACAATAGTGCCAGGTATGAGTTTCATCTTGTAGAGTAGGACTTGAGCTAGAAAGTGATTGTTTACTCCCATGATGCCCATGCCACTATTGCACCACTGGACATGTCTTGCCAGGCCAGTCATTACCATAGCTCAGGGTTCACAGCTGGGTACGACTGATGATGACTTTTCTCATCTGGTAGCTTACATAGCACCCTTCTAGCACCATGAGAACTAGCATGGAGGAACAAGCTTCCAAGTCAGCTTGATATCTCCATGTTCTATGACACAAGTAGGTGATATGGTCAGCAGAAATGTCTCACCATCAAGTTTTGGAGGGTAACTAAAAGCGTTGGCAATAGATGGTAATGTTCAGAGGTCTGTAGGTCCACACTGGTCAACAATTCAAAAGGAGATAGCCAAACTCACAGCATTGCTATTAAAGTCAGAACAAGACAAGGATGTCCCATTTTCACCCTCCTGTTCTGTGTAGAATAATAAGGTAAGTGAAGGTGATAAAGGGGATAGATATAGAAAAGGGAGAAGTCAATGTAGCAATGTACAGTTCTATATGTAAAAGACTCCACCAGAAAGCCTCTACAGCTGATAGGCACATTCAGCAAAGAAGCAGGATACAAGAGCCAATAGCCTTCCTCTATACAAACTGCAAACATACAAAGATAGCATAGTAGCAATACAATTCAAAACTGTCTCAAAAAAAAATCCTAGAATGAATCAAGCCAAGGAACTGAAAGACTTACACAATTAAGACTTTAAAACACTCAACAAAGAGTTGCTAAAGATACCAGAGGACAGGAGGACTCCATGCTCATGGACTGGTAGGATCAGTGCTATGCAAATGGCTATCCTATTAAAAGCAGTCCAAAGATTTAACAGTCTCCTTCAACAGTTCTTTACAGAAATTGAAAAAAAAATCTTCAATTTCATATGGAAACCCAAGAGACCCAGGATAGTCAAAGCAATCCTTAACAATATGTGGTGTGTGTGTGTGTGTGTGTGTGTGTGTGTGTGATTGAAAACACACCCCATGAATGGGCCTCTTTCAATTTTCTTAACATCTAGTCTCCATTTTTCCATTTAAATGAAGCATATTTAAAAAATTATAAGTTAAGAGAATAGTGTGGCAGCCCGTGGGTGCAGCCAAGCTTGATGACTTGAGTTAGGTTGCTGGAAGTCACATACTGGAAGGTTCTGGGGATTATTGAGGTGTGTTTCTTTTGTTTATGCTGCTTTTGTTTAACTCTGAAGCTGTGATTCTTTGCCTGCCTAAAACACGGAATAGTCTATTAAAGAGCTGAATGGCCAATAGCAAAGCAGGAGCAAGGATAGGTGGGACTGGCAGGCAGAGACTGTAAATAGAAAGAGGAATCTGGAAAGAGAAGCAAGAAAGCAAGGAGAGGAGGACATCAAGGTCAGGTCACCCAGCTATACAGCAAGTCACAGAGAATGAAGTAAAGAAAGCTATAGAGAAATAGAAAAAGATAAAAGCCAGAGGCAAAAGGTAGTTGGGATAATTTAGGAAAAGACTTGTCAAAGAGACAAGTCAAGCTAAGGCTGGATGTTCATAACTTAGAATAAGCCTCTGATTTATTTGGGAAAAGGGTGGTTGGCCCCTCATAAAGCCAAGAGTAAAACATTTCACAAGAGGAAGGAGAGAACCCAACTCCTGCAAGTTGTCCTCTGGCTTCTATATATGTGTCTGGGTGTGTGTGTATTCACACACATACACATGCACACAAAATAATGTAAAACAAAAAACACTAGAAACCAAGATCCACATTTGTGTTACAATATATGGTGTTTGTCTTTTTGAGACTGCATTACTTAATAGACTATCTTCCAGTCCTGTATGTTTTCCTGCTAACTGCATATTTTTTTCTTTATGGGTGATTAAAATTCCATTGTGTATATGCACCACATTTTTATTCTCATTCAACCGCTGATGGGCATCTATGGTGATTCCATTTCCCCGCTAATATGAATAGAGCTGCAGTGCACATGGACGCACAGGTAATCTGCTGTAGGACTGAGTGCTTTCAGGTCTGTGCCCAGGAGCAGTATAGCTGAGTCGGATGGTAATTTAGGTTTTGAGAGGCCTCCACACTGATCTCCATAATGGCTGCAGCAGTTACGCTCATACCAGCCATGAATTAATGTTTCTCCTTGCCCATGTCCTATTCAGAATGTGTTGTTTTCTTGAGGGTAGCTGTTTGCACTGGAGGTGGACTCTCACCGCAGGTTCAATCACAGCAGTTTTAAATTACATCTCTTTCATGGCTAATGGTGTTGCCCTCCTTAAACATACTATCCATTCATAGCTCTTCTTTTGAGAACTCTCTGTTCTGTCTCCTTAGCCTGTTTTTGTATTGTTTGTTTTCCTTCCTTCCTACATCCCTTTCTTCTTTTCTTTTTCATTTGTTTAGACAAGTCTCAGTGTTTAGCTCTGGTTGGTCTAGATCTCATCATGTAGACCAGGCTAGCCTGGAATTTGCAGAGATATGCCGTCTGTCTTTCAGGGACTGGGATAAAAATTATGCGCCACTATGTCAGGCTTTTTTCCTTCCGTCCTTCCTTCCTTTCTTCCTTCCTTCCTTCCTTCCTTCCTTCTTTCTGTCTGTCTGTCTTTCTTTTTTGATACAAGGTCTTCCCCAGCCCTGCTGTGGAGCCAGGGATGACCTTGATGACCTTGATAACACTTTGGATGACCTCCCAAGTGTTAGAGTTACAAACATATGCTACCGTGCCAGGTTGGTGTGGTACTGGGGTTCAAAGCCAGGGCATTGTACATGCTAGGCCAACACTCTACCAATGGAGCCATATTGCTAGTGCACATTTTAAAGTTACACTTATTTAGTGTACCACTGGGCACACTTGGAAGTCAGAGGACATTTGGGGAATCAGTTCTCCTTCCACCATGTGGGTGGGGGGTTCAACAGGTCATTAGGCTTGGTGGCCAGTACCTTAGACCCACCCACTGAGCCTCCTCACCAGACCTGTGATACAGTATGTATTGGTGGCAGAATACTAAGGAGAAAGATGGCTTAGTTGCCTGACAACATATTGTTGAAAATATTAAATGGTGAAAGTTAAGAAAGGGAAAATAATATAATTACAACAACTTAAGCAAAAGCAGACTAACAAAATAATGTGGCTAAATATCTGACTTTATTTTCCAAAAAATTTGACACACACACACACACACACACACACACGGCTTATTTGTAAAATAAATAAATATTTATTATTATATATTAATGAATATATATAAATTCACATGTGGGCACATACTTGATCATGGAAGCATATATGTTTATAATAAATGAATCAGAGGCTGGAGGTGTTGTGTGCTCTGACTCTGGAATTA
>JAQHUG010000382.1:1443659-1493617 GCA_028555095.1 Dicrostonyx torquatus | reverse complement strand
AGCCCCACCTTACTACTTCCTGTCTCCTATCTGTCTACGGTCTTCCAAACCTCTATGGTTAATTTTGGTCAGCTAGTGGCTAGCTCCACCCCGTGACTCCAAGCAAGATTTATTTGTCAGAAGACAATCGAAATGTCACAGAACAACTTATACATATACACACCTACCATTTTATAGTTACATGTGGCAATGTATGTGTCCAGAACACCCAGAATCTACTCTTCTACTCTCTCAGAAAACATTTACAAATTTCAACATTAATAACAATCTTCATGTTGTAGCTTAGAGATAGATATTTACTATTTATCTACAACTTTTTAAAAGCATAAACAAAATCCAAATCTTTAAGAATTTCTTCTTTCTGAAGTTCTTGATAATGTGCTGTTGTCTCTGAAAGATGCAGGACTAGTATTGAGATCATTGGATGTATCTTATCAAAAACAAAATTTGAAGTTCTTTGACTAAACAAGTCAATTGAAATGGGTAGGCAACAACTCACAGTCCCAGAGAGTATAATTCCTATTCTACTCACAGATAAAATAATGATGGAGTCTAGAATCCCCATCTACTGACTACCCTCGGTAGGCCCTACCATGTTTTAGCAGTTACGTGCAATCTTGGTTTCACCAAAATGGTTGGAGGACTCTTTTTCTTTGTCTTTTCTTTTCTTTCTTTCTTTTTTTTTTTTGACAACTCTCAACTTCACCCTTCTCCTTCTCATCATCCTTAGTTTGGCCACACACATCCTTCACATAGGTTTCTGGTCCCTCAAGCTTCTCATTGACTTTCCCATCCAGTCCTAAGATGATGCAATACAAGGAAGTGTACCTCCTGGAACTGTTGCCAGGTGACCGTGACATCATAAAATAGCCCAACAGTGTGGTCTCAAGATGTTTCAAACATAAATGGTTTAGATGAGAAAGGATTGGAGGAAATGGTCTGCTCGACCGAAATCCAAGCAGCATTTATTTTCTCCTCCTTCATGACTTTCTTCGGGGGACTTATCATCTTACTTGCTTTCAGATTAATCTTGAAATTCTCAAAAAAATGGCAAACCTTCAAGGGCACAGGAATAATCTTGGTCAGTTTCCTTGCTGGGACATCTGTGTGTGAATATTAAGGTTAAGTTTGGCATATGTCTCTGTTTAGCAAGCAGTTCAGGCCTTCCTTGATTTTTTTTTTCAGACTAATGAGCCCGATGTTACATAAAGGGCAGGAAACAGGGCCCAAGACCACTAGTAGAAAGCTGAGTGGGCCTGGAAGATGATTAATGTACTAGAGTCTCTGTTCTGAAATAACTTGTGTAAACATTAACAGTTGAGGCCAAATGTAGTACTTTATGGGTTAATCCCCTCACTTGGACAGAAACATTGCTGTAAGTTTGGGGTCAGCCTGGGCTATATGTGACTCTGTTTCAGAGAGAGACTTTTGTTAACTACTATAAGAAAGCCACAAAGGCACAAGACATCAACTCAACCTTATTTTTCAATATCCTTCATGTGTGATTCATATGTGTCTGTATGTGTACACTTAATGTGCCTATGTGTTTACATGTGCCATCCACAAACACCTAGATATTTTTTGTAGCCTAACTTGCTTGCAAATGTTGATGTTGGGATTAATTGATGGCAAATGATGACAATAGGAACAAGTGATGCTTTATAAAGATGACATATTAATAGTTTGAAATACCTTTCTTCAATTCTACATGACTTATACTTTTTTGTTTGTTTTGAGACACAGTCTCACAGTGTAGCCCTGGGTGTCCTAGAACTTGCTATGTAAACGAGGCTGGCTTTTAACTCATCTGCCTTTGCCTCCTATATGCTGGGATTAAAGGCATCAATGGAATGGATTGGAATACCACAATCAGCTCAATGGAAGAATTTTATCAAACCCTCTGCTGTTTCTTTTCATTTTAAATTTTTAAACTTTTAATTAAGAATTAATTAATTTCTAGAATAGATTATAGTAGCTTTTAGTAATACAATGCATTTTATGTGTGCATCATAATTAATATGCAAATTTTGCTTAAATATATCTCTTGATGTTAAGGTGGCATAAAGTAACATATTTTGAAATAAGTATAAAAAGTTAAAGTTATTAGTAATATGGATTTTATATTTTTGTATTTGATAATATCTAGTATTGAAGTTTAAAGATTTTATTGATAAGCCATTTTACTCTGCAATTGTTTCTACTTTATAGACTTTAAACAGGGCTAGAGGGTTAGCTCAGGGGTTAAGAGCACTAGGTACTCTTCCAAAAAACCTGGGTTCAATTCCCAGCACTCACAAGGAGATGACTCACAGCTGTATTTCCAGTTCCAAGGAATCTGATGTCTCCATCTGGTTTTCCTGGGCACTGGCACATAGATGGTGCACAGATATTACATTCAGACAAACCACCCATATACATAAATAAAAATAAACAAAACTTTAAAGACAAGACTTTAAATAATGCTATAAAATTATCAGGGAAAGAATTCTGATACTCTGTGGATTAATGGGTATGGTGAACATGTGCTCTGTGTGTGTGTGTGCGTGTGTGTGTGCATGTGTGTGTGTGTGTGTGTGTGTTTGTAGCATTTAGATATCTGTTTAGTTGACTGCTCCAGGAAATGTTTAGTCTTCATCATGTTAGTTTCCTGAGTTGGGTAAGGTTAAATGATTTCTGACTAATACCATGAAGAGCCACCTCAACCTAAAGAGGACTCCTTCCTTTTGAACTGCAGCTCATTGGTCATTCCTTTTTCTTGCTCACAGGAACTATTCTCACTAGGGAGGATTGAGCGCAATCCTTTAAGAAGACTTTACTTTCAAAGAGTATTTCGTAACCGTATAGAATCGTTGCTTTCCGCACAGACCGTCGTGGGGCAAGTGTTGGTGAGTTCACTTCCACTCTTCTTGTGCCAATGAACTGTAGTGAACATGATCATAGTCCTTTCTGTACTTTGATCACACAGGTAGGTGTCGTCTCTTCCATGGGGTGATCTTAACTATGTTCAGGCAATGTGTGTAGGGCTCTCTAGCCATTGTTCTGATTTGGTTTTCTCTAAGTGAACAAAATTACTTAGATTTTATACTTATTATTGGCCTTTCTGCTAGAAGGAAAGCTTTATTAGTACAGAGCCATGTACATTTTTGTGCTTTACATACAGATATTTCTAGAACATAAATACTAGAAAACATCTATTTTGAGAGCATTGTATGCTTTGATTTTCCTGTATGAGTGAGTACATGTGATAATTGTCTTTCTGTGTCTGGGTTACCTCACTCAAAATGATATTTTCTAGCTCCATCCATTTTCTTGCAAAATTCAAGATGTCATTATTTTTTTTCTGCGTTGTACTCCATTGTGTAAATGTACCACATTTTCCTTATCCATTCTTTGGTCGAGGGGCATTTAGATTGTTTCCAGGTTCTGGCTATGATAAACAAAGCTGCTATGAACATAGTTGAGAACATGTCCTTGTGGCACGATTGAGCATCCTTTGGATATATACCCAGAAGTGGTATTGTTGGGTCTTGAGGAAGGTTGTTTCCTAATTTTCTGAGAAATTTCCACACTGACATTCAAAGGGATTGTACCAGCTTGCATTCCCACCAGCAATGCAGAAGTGTTCCCTTTTCCCCACAACCTCTCCAGCATAAGTTTTTGATCTTGGCCATTCTTACAGGTGTAAGATGGAATCTCGGAGTTGTTTTGATTTGCATTTCTCTGATGGCTAAGGATGTTGAATATTTCCTTAAATGTCTTTCAGCCATTTTAGATTCCTCTGTTGAGAGTTCTCTGTTTAGGTCTGTACTCCATTTTTTTTTATTGGATTATGTGATCTTTTGGTGTCCAATTTCTTGAGTTCTTTGTATATATTGGAGATCAGACCTCTGTCTGATGTGGGGCTAGTGAAAATCTTTTCCCATTCTGTAGGCTGTCGTTGTGTCTTGTTGAGCATGTCCTTTGCTTTACAGAGGCTTTTCAGTTTCAGGAGGTCCCATTTATTAATTGTTTCTCTCAGTGTCTATGCTACTGGGGTTCTATTTAGGAAGTGGTTCCCTGTGCCAATGTGTTCAAGTGTACTTTCTCTTCTATAAGGTTCAGTGTGGCTGGCTTTATGTTGAGGTCTTTGATACATTGGACTTGAGTTTTGTGCATGGTGATAGATATGGGTCTATTTTCATTCTTCTACATGTTGATATCCACTTGTTAAATATGCTTTCTTTTTTCCATTTGATATTTTTTTCTTCTTTGTCAAAAATCAGGTGTTCAGAGATGCATCGATTGATATCTGGGTCTCCTATTTGGTTCCATTGGTCCTCCTGTCTGTTCTTATGCCAATACCAGGCTGTTTTCAGTATGGTAGCTCTTAGTAGAGTTTGAAGTCAGGGATTGTGATGCCTCCATAAGTTCTTTTATTGTACAGGATTGTTTTGGCTTTCCTGGTTTTTTTTTCTTTTCCATATGAAGTTGAGTACTGTTCTTTCGAGGTCTTTGAAGAATTTTGCTGGGATTTTGATGGGCATTGCATTGAATCTGTAAATTGCTTTTGGTCAGATTGTTGAGGCAAGATCTTTACAATGTGTCCCTGACTATCCTAGATCTCTGTATATAGATTTAGCTAGACTTGAATTCTCAGCAGTCTACCCCCCCTACTACCTCCCAAGTGTTGGGATTAAAAATGTATGCCACCAAGCCCTTCTTAAATTTTTATTTATGTGTCTGTGTGTATGTCACAAACGTGAGGTGGCCACAGATACCAGAAGAGGTGGTTGGATCCTCTGGAGCTGGAGTTACAAGTGGATGTGAGCTGCCTGAATGGTGCTGGAAATCCAACTTGAATCCCGTGAAAAAGTAGCAAGTACTTTTAACTGCCAAGCCATCTCTCTAAACTAAATGGTGAGTTCCAGGACAGCCAGGGCTATGTAGTGACACCCTGTCTCAAAGAGTCAAGAACAAAACAATTAAGACGGGATTGTCTGTCCTGGAGCTCCCTATGTAGACCAGGCTGTCTTTGAACAACTGAGGCATAGTCGGCTGTCCTGTGTAGATCAGCCAATAGCTTTTGGGTGTACTAGACTTAGGGGTGTGGTCTTCTGTCTGTGAATGTGATTGCTTTTAAGAGAGAGGAGGGGCTCACTTGTTCTCTTGTGTGGTGGCTGGAGATCTGATTGCAGCTTCCAGGGCTCACAGAGCAGAGGACCACAGCAGCTCTCTACCTTGTTGTTCATGAGTGTTCCCCAATAAATATTTGATACCCCCCCTTTATCTTGGGCTCTCAGGGATTCACTTACACATGTCAATACCGAGTTGTTTATTTTAGGCACACTTAAGCACAGCACAGTTTGCAGAAAGCTGTTCTGGTGATGATGAACTGAATCCCATGTATGCAATTTAAAAAAAAAAAGATATAAATTTCCTTGAGGCACAAAGTAGGCCAAATACAGATCAGAAGTGGCTATGTGACAACTCTTTGTAGCTGGGCAGTGTCTTAATATTCCAGGTTCCCTGGTGCTTCTCTGTGAGCCCAAAGACCTCTCTGCCTCCTACTGAGCAGTCACAATGAGCCTAGCTAGCAATAAAGTAAAAATACCCATTAATCCAGACACAAACGGTCAGGAGAAAAGAACATAAGAGGCCTACCCAAGCAATATCTGAGCTGGAAGGGAGTGAAAATTTTATTGTAAATAAAATTCTGAATTTGATCATTAAAACAAGGCCTAAACATTGAAAATCTGTTTTTTCAAGACAGGGTCTCACCAAGTAGTCCTGACTAGCCTCTCTCAGTAGACCAGAAATCCACCTCCCACTGTTTTCTGAGTGCTGGGATTAAAGGTGTAAACCACCATACCAGACAAAAGCCTGGTGGTTCAGAAATTAGAAATTACCAGGCAGATGTGTAATTATCTAAAGGTGAACTAGAAAGATCACAGAGGCTTTGAGTAGGCAGCTTCCTGGCTATATGCCACTGGATGGGTGTTCTCACTCTCTTCTCACAGAACAGTTTCCCGGGTAGAGAACTGTCCCTGAGGACACATCATGGGCCGGTCAAGTCCAAGATGGTTATTTATTAGCCCTCATTTCTATCATGAAATGAAGCACATGATCCATGCTAAATGTTCAGTAAGCATTTGCTAAACTCTAGGAGAAGCAGGACGCTTCCCTTGTTCTGAAGCGAGTGAGAGTTGAAGTGAAGCAGACGGTGCACACTGACTTGGTGTAAGGCTCCGTCCACTTCTTCAGTGGATGGGTGACTGAATGTAGTGCTACACACCCATAGGGGAGCTAAGGGAAAACCCATTTCCTCCTCCCCTTCCCTGTACACAGTAATAATAATACACAATATTTACTTCGTGTAAAATAGAAAACACAATTATGTGGGCTTATTTATTCCATGTCAATAAAATAGCATCTTGTCTCTGTCCCTTTCTGTTTTTAGGCGATCCTTGTCTTTGTACTAAGCATCGGCTCTCTCATAATCTATTTCATCAATTCAAGAGAGTGAGTAGAAACCACAGTCATTCTTGTCCGTTTTATTAGTAACTTAATTGCCTTAGAACTTCTCTTCAGGGATGTCAAACAGAATTTTGCTTGCATGTGCGCGCGAATCCCCATAGTTCCCCCACACATCCGCCCTCCACAGAAGCTAATGAAAATGGCAGTAGCTGCTCCCCAGTGAGCACTAACTCCACTTCTGTGATAAGAGCTTGCAATTTGCCCTGTGTTTCGCCACTTCCATTGCTAGTGTTGGGATGGGATGGACAGCTGTGCTCCGGAGACTCTAAACTTGAAACTGTCATTTGAATTCCTCAGGAGTTGAGAAAGAAGTCCTGGGATATTTCAGAGCCCCTCATGCTTCAGAGACTTTTGTGTGGTTTTGAAACTTCAACCCTGGGGCCATTCTTTGAAGTCATTCTCCTTTTATATCTCTCAAGGCTGGAACCATATTTTTAAAGAACTAAACCAAGTCTAATTTAAACTTCATGCTAAGCCTCTGAGATTTATATCAAATATCCAGCTGGGGTAAAAATAAGGATCGCAGGCTACAAAAGCCAAGCTACTTTAGAAAATTTGGGAAAAATGGTAGTCTTTGCTTTGTAAATTTCTCACACATCTTTTAGGATATATCTTTAAATTTGTTTCAGATCCATTCATTTTATCTAGAGTAGCCTTGTCTCAAAGGGGTAGCTACAGAAGCTAAAAACTTTTGAGGTGATGGTTTTTCAACCACAAAGGACTACATATTCTCCCAGGCTCTGAATCCCTGCTTACAAAATTGAAACAGAACCAATAAGCTCTGTAATAGGCCATGCTCCTACTGTTTTCAGCTCCGTGCATGGTGTCGTGGCTTCACTTATTTCATAGTTCCTCTCTCAAAGGGGAAATAGTTCCATTCACATGTGAACATGCATCTTGAATGGATAGCTCATGCTGAATATGTACATTGCCTACCCTGCCTTTATCTCTGCTCTGTAGACATAGGTTTTAAAATGTTCATCTTTTCAAAATGTTCCCGTTTCTTTCCAGCCCTGTTCGAAAGTGTTCTTCACATCAAGACAAAACAATCCCTGTTGATTTGAGTTTCAATGTTTTCTTTGCTTTTTATTTTGGGTTGAGGGTAAGTATCTAGATAAAATGATAAGTTATCTCCCCCAACCCCCACTGACACATACACAAACAGAAGCAATGTAAAGAGTCCAGCTTGTTTCTCAGTTATTAAATCTCTCTCAGTTCTCAGGCTCTAAATGTAGACCCTAAGTTGCAAATACTTAATGAGACCAAAAGCCTACATCTTCTGGGCTTGAACATGTAAGCCAGGTCCAGAGTTCCAGCACAACTGAGAGTGACCCCGCTATTAAACAGCATGTCTGCAGTCCTTACTGGCTTCTTGCCTGCCCCAGGGGAAGTTTTACTAACAGTCAGAAGCAAGTAGACCTTGAATGTCTTTGTTATACTAGTAGCATGTGTGCTATCTTATATTTATATTTTTGATAATTTTGATATTTTGTTTTTCAATGTTTTTCTTTTTTAAGTTCTACTTATCTTATGTGTGTGCATGCTATGTCTGCATGTATGTCTGTGTGCCACTTGCCCACGGTGCCCACAGAGGCCAGAAGTGGGCATGGGATTCTGTGGAACTGGTTACAGGTTTATCTGAGTCACCATGTGGGTGTCAGGAACTGAACCTGGGTCCTCTGCAAGAGCAGCAAGTGCTTTTAAACACTGAGCCATATCTCCAGATCAGAATTTAATGCTTTAAATCTAAATTCAGAAGGTCAGAAAACACAATGACCAGGCAAGGTTTTTCACTGGCAACTGACCTAAACCATATATCATTACTGATCACAAATAAGCTCTATGCATATGACATACATACACAGATATGTAAAATGAGATATACACATATATAGAATTTTATCTTATACTAATACACACACACACACACACACATATATAGTATATATAGACATATCAGAAAGCTCTAGGGGCAGTCGAAACCTCAAAGTGTTTAAGTGTGAGAGTTAGGGCCTGCTAAGTAAAGTTATTATATATATATGCTTATTAATAAAGCACTCATTAAAAGTATGATTCATCTCTCTCTCTCTCTCACTGTTGTTTTGTTTTGGTTGGTTGTTTTTGAGACAGGTCACACTGTATAGCTCTAGCTGGCCAGGAACTCTCATTGTAGACCAGGCTGGCCTCAAACTCATGGAGACACAACTACCTCTGCCTGCCGAGTGCTGGGACTAAAGTTGTGTATCACCATGCTCAATTCAAGGTCCAATCTCTTTAGGCAACATGTATGCATTTGTGTATTTACATAAATGTATGCATCTGCATATGTATTAAATAGCATGAGATTAAAACTTCAGTTAATTAATGAAATATAGCTGGGAAATAGTTGTCCTCCACAGTCGCTTTAAAATTCTCAGTGGTATTTAGAGCTTGGAGAAATAGCTCAGAAGAGCCCGTGACACTTTGAGGGGGACCTGCATTCAGTTCCCTGTTCCTCCATGGCAGTTCCCAGCTGTCTGTAATTTCAGTTCCAAAGGCTACGACACCCTCTTCTGGCCTCTGTGGGCACCAGGCTTGCGCATGGTGCACATGCAAACACACAGGTCTATATACATACAAACACATTTATGTATGTAAAATAATCTTAAAATCTTTTTTTAAAATCCCAAGGGTAATATAATTTGGGTGTTTTGTTTCCATTTCAGTTTTGGGCAGCTGAAGACAAGATCAAGTTCTGGCTGGAGATGAATTCAATTGTAGACATTTTTACTGTCCCACCAACCTTTATTTCTTATTATTTGAAGAGCAATTGGCTAGGTAAGTGTGCTGTGGAAGTCAGTAATCAGTATCAATGTTGTTTTAGCCCCAAACCACTCAACATTCATTTAGAATATTTATCTCTCTTTTTAAATACCTCACTGCCATTTCAAAGAACCCTCTCTTGACTGTAGAGTTTTGTACTATATTTGCAGAAACATATTTTGTTTTGTTGTTTTATTTTGAGATAGGCTCTCACTATGTAGCTCTGGCTAACCTTGGACTCACAGAGACCCGCCTGTCTCTGCCTCACCAATGCTGGGATGTGTCACCACCAGAATGATCAGAAGTAATTTCTCGATCCCAGCATGTAGCAATGCACCTGGCACACAGCAGGTGTCCAGTAGTTTTTGATGGGATAACTATATCTGCAACCAGAGTGGGCAATGCTCCAGCACCCACGGACCCTTGTGCTGGGATCTCATACAGACTCAAAGAATGACCTCCCCTGCTTTCTCAAGGTCAATCATCATATTCAGATGCTGTAACATGTCTGGATATGTTCAGTAGCTGTTTTGTCTTTAAGGTGGGTGTATTGACAATGCATGGGCTTTTAAAAATCAGTTTTTATAAAATTTTGTTTTATTGTTTATAAATACATACCAATTCTGTTTCTTGATATTGTTAATAAACTATATATATAAAGTAAAACAGGAGTATTGAAAAGTTGAATAATCAAGAGCTTAATGGACCTGTGTAAAGTTTCCTATAAATTCTAAAGTAGGGTTAGAGTGAAATGAATAGTGCTTGTTACATGCAAGGCTGGAGTCTACATGCTTGAAATCAGGTCTATAGTGCTGTAAGGTGGGTCCTATAATAACTTTCACTTTATGGGTGAGGCACTAGAGAAGTGGGCACCCTAGGTAATAGTAGTTAGCTTTCAGGGCCAGGATTCGAAGGTCATGTCCTTAAACCTGTACCATTCATCACATCATTACTTAAGGGTTTCTGGAAAGTAAAATGCATGCTTCCCAATCACGTTCTATTTCAGGCTGCTTTCTCCTGGTTGCTTTGTAGGTTTAAGGTTTCTGAGAGCTCTGCGGTTGCTCGAACTCCCTAAAATTCTACGGATCCTCAAGATCATCAAGACTAGGTAACTGCAGCACTGCCTGGTGTGCTAGCTCAGAATTCCAGTGTGAAAGCTGAAATCCCTCAGCATCTATGCTCTCACTCACTCGTTTACGCCAGGTAGCATTTAGCGCCCTGGCTGAAGCCTTCACAGTCCTTGTAAAGAGGATTATCCCTTTACAAGGAGTATGCTTATCCCTTGTTTTGAAAAATTATAGTATGTAAGCCCACTTTGATTTTAATTCCAGATCTCTTTTCCCAAAACAAAAATAGTCACAGACCCCAGACAATACAGCCTCTTGTCATTTCTCCTGGTGTCTCACAAGGAACAGATGATAAAATCCAGTTGCTGAAGACAACACACCCCTCAGTTGTGTAAGGTAGAAATTAGCCTGGAATCAATCTGAAAGCCTCTGCCAGCTGGCTCTCAGAACCCTTCCCTGGAGAGGCTGTGCAAGCTGCTGGGGTAGAAGAGGCTTCAATGGCCTTACCTTGTTGTGAATCCTACAGCTATAAGACCAACTTGCCAGACAAGATGTGCCCACTGGTGCAGCACTGGTACTATCTTGGGATAGCAAATTGCTCTCAGCTTGGATTTGAGACCTACCCCCATGGGAGGGAATCCATGCCTGGCACTGTGAACCTGGTTAAAAACCCATGCCAGGGGATACAGGCACTAAAAGGGGGGGGGGGAGCAAAGGGCACGTGGATGGAATACTATTGTTTAGCTATATTTCATAATGTAAAACTATTTTCTAAATATGTACATTTAGACCCATAGACAAATGCTACTCTCAGCCTTACTCAGAGACACCATTTTTTTCTAGTGACCAGTGGTGAGTGCAGAGGTCACGGCTGGACAAAATGCTGATAGGAAGTGATATACGAGCATTCAGCTCTAAACAAGACCCACATTCCATCCCCTCTAAGGTTCATGGAATGTTGCTGAAGAGGAGGCAGAAAGAAAGAATGTAAGAGCCAGAAGATAGAAAGGCTGCAAAATGCCATCTCTGCAAGACACAGCCACTGCAACTGTGATCTCACAGTAGCTGTGGATGTCTGCGCTGGGTCTGCACAAGAATGTGCCCACTGCCAGTCAGGCACGGATGGAGTGAGGGGCTTAAATGGCACTACCCTCACTGATGAACCATTGTATACTGATAAACTGAGAGAGCTGGAGAGTTAGTTGTGTACCCAGTGGTGACCCCACTAGGTCCCAATGGACAATTCCAATCCACTGCTCAGAAAGTGGCTCTAGTTAAACCACATGGGTTACAAGGCAAAACCAAGAGTCATGAATCTGGGAAAGGGACTGGTAGGATGGGGGTCAACAGGATGATAAGTGAGGGTTGCCAGATAGAGTACTCAGAATATGTTTTATACATGTGTACAATTATGAAATAACAAAAGTAATCAATTGAAAAAAGAATCACCTCTTGTTGGCTAATAAAACATTTCTTCAGGTGAGAGATGTAACAGTTCCCCTGAGCATGAGTGATATCCATCAGCAGCGGTGAACTATTGCTTAGAGAAGTAGAGACATGATCTTAGGGTGTGGCTTAATAGGAGAGTGTTTACCTAGATATACAAGGTCCTGGGTTCAAATCCAAGCATTACAGGTAAATAAAGATAGTGCAACTTAAATATCTCCAAAAAATAATAATAAAAGTCCAAACTGTCTCTTTCAACACACAGCTACATTCTTATTAGAAGTGTCAACATTACAGTCTCAGTGCATCTCAATGTTAAGTGTGCATTGTGAAGAAGTCAAGGATGGAAACACTGTTTTTACTTGACAAATGGCCAGCTCAGAAGCCACAGCTGTTTCAGCTAAACTCTAGGTTTTCCTTGACAGACTTAAACCTCTCTGATACTTTTCCTCAAGATCCCAGTATGTAGTATGACACTACATTCCTATAATCTATTCACATCTTGCATTACAGATCCACACCTGGACTCATGCCATTATGTTCTACTACTTTAGACAAAGTTATAACCTTACAAATTTATTGAGTACTTCACATGTATGCCTTTAACACACCAGGCTAGTAGATGATGCAGTCAAATCTGTAACGCTGGAAGAAATACATGCCACTGGGTGAGTCTCCAGCAGTCTTTCTGTCTCTTAATGCATACACGAATGATACAGAGGCTCTGTAACCATACAGACTGATAGGTAAGGGCAGAGCTCCAGGTGATACTGTACTTTCCAGTCTGTGGGCCACACCGTGGAAGACAATGTGCTTGTGTTGATTGAGAGCCTGCCTGCAGAAACCTAACACTTCTCCTTTCCTTTCAGCAATTCAGTGAAGCTTTCTAAACTCTTGTCAATCATTATCAGTACCTGGTTCACAGCTGCAGGATTCCTTCACTTGGTAAGCAGATCATCACAATCCCCAATGGTATCCACCAGTGTGAGCATCCTTGCAGTCCCCAGTGGCATCCGCTAGTGTGAACATCCTTGCAGTCCCCAGTGGCATCCGCTAGTGTGAACATCCTTGCAGTCCCCAATGGCATCCGCTAGTGTGAGCATCCTTGTAGTCCCCAGTGGCATCCACCAGTGTGAGCATCCTTGTAGTCTCCAGTGGCATCCACTAGTGTGAGCATCCTTGTAGTCTCCAGTGGCATCCGCTAGTGTGAGCATCCTTGCAGTCCCCAATGGCATCCGCTAGTGTGAGCATCCTTGTAGTCCCCAGTGGCATCCGCTAGTGTGNTGTGAGCATCCTTGCAGTCCCCAATGGCATCCGCTAGTGTGAGCATCCTTGTAGTCCCCAGTGGCATCCGCTAGTGTGAGCATCCTTGCAGTCCCAAATGCCATTCTATGAGCATCCTTTCTTTGAAATTGGAGAGGGACCAGACCAGAGGTTTATTTCTTTATTTTCACCTTTTTATTTTCATTTCCCACCATCATATTTACCATAATCTTTGCATCTCTTATCCTCAAAATAGCTTTGTTTTCTCTTAAGATACTTCAAAATCTGGTTCTAGTGAAAAATCTCATTAGATCTAAAGTTTTAACACATATATAAGTGTTAATCCTGAGATTCATGAAAGAAAAACCAGTTCCACAATTTTGAGCCATATTTGAAGAAAGCTTTAATTAAGTACTGACCAGAGAAATGGACTCTGATCAGGACCACCACTGGGTTCCCAGTGAGTGTCAATGAGATGTGAGGCGTATTGTAGGGCCTTTTTAAGGACAAAAATCACACAGCCATGTGGCTTTGTTATTTGCCAAGAACTACAATTCCCAACATTCCAGGAAGCTGCCTGGGCTCTGGGCTTTGTGCAGTTGGGGCTTACAGGTTACCTTTGGCTTTTACATACAATTTATTGACAAATCTTCATGGAAGTTTGGGGATTCTTAAATTTTAAGTAAATATGTAAAAGTGAAAGAATGAAGCTAGGGCCAGGGTGTAGTTCAGTGGTAGAGCACTTGCCTGCACAGGGCCTTAGGTTTTATCTTCAGCACTGGAAAAAAAAAGCCAATGAAAGAATTCCAGTCTTATAAAACTAGATAGTTGCTGGGAAGGGTGAGTTGCTATTGAAAAGAGGACTTTGGGGCTACTCTTTAGGGTATTCCCATTCTTCTGGAAATATCCACAGGGAAAGGCTGGTTTCTATCCCCACAGAATGAACCATTGTCGGTTTCCTCAATAGAAAGGATTCCTGGCTTCAGTGCTCCAGGACAGCTGAGTTATCAGAAGATGGGGTAGTTGAAGTGCAGTGATTAGAAGCCTTCAGAATGTTTAAATTAACAATTTAATTAAAAATTAAAGTAGTAAAAGTCTTTGTGACTTGAGGCTCTCTCTTGAAATTAAACGACTATAAAAAGATCTGCAGCATGGCTTATTAAGAAAATAGTCAAACATAAATGCAGTCTCTGATAGAACCTTGAAGAAATTTGACACCAGCCACACCGCTGCATAGTGTTCAGCCAGGATGGCGGTTTTGTTGCAATGTACCAGCAGAAAGGGTAGATTGATCTTCACGTTGATAACATTGGACAAAGTCTCATTCTTTCCAGGGCAGAAGCAACCCAAGCATTGCTCTCCCAGAGTTCTAGAGGAGACACCAGTAAGACATCCTTACCTTTACTTTCAGTGAGATATTCTCAGGCTCAGTGTGACCTAAGGGCAGGTTTTATTTGGCTAATTATTTCATTAATTTCTGTCTTGCCTTTGCTTTTCCTCTTTTCTCTTCCTTCCTTCATTTCTTTCTTTTTCTTTTAGTTGCTAACTCTTATGGAGCATTAATGTATGTGTGGTTTTCTGGATTCTTTGGGAGAGTACAGGAGTCCCGATAGCCCGTTCTCTCAAGGTCACAAGAGGTCATAGCAGGATAGCTGCTGCCTAGGTAGCGTGAGTGCTGCTAGACTCTGAATCTTTGAAGTCTCTCTGCTTCTGTCCTCTAAGCATGGGAGCATGCTGGATATGCAGGTCCTCGATGCAGGACGTCTCCAGCAGGGATTCATTCAGAAAAAATAGGGAGAATTGAGGAACAAAAGGGTTCCATTTTGAATCATACTGATTTTGAAAATGTAAACAACAACAAAGGAAAAAATTTAAAACCCTAAACTAAAAGAACTTTATTCAAGAGCAGAGAAAATCATAGATTTTGTCAAGAGGATGTTGAAGCTATAGCCCCAAATCCAAGTTCTGGTTGTCCCACTGCCTCACCATCCTGTCCTCACACTGTCCTTCAGCTAAGCATTGATACCATTCAAATTTTTAGGGTTCAAGACTGTATACCAGGCTGATCTCAAACTCAGAGGTTCACCTACCTCTGCCTCCCAAGGATGAGGATTAAAAGCATGTACCACCATCTGATACCATTCAAATTTGAGTATTAACTAAATAGAAATCTTTATGTTGCCTAAGTTTAAATTCCATAAAAATAATAAAAAGTAGTTAAAGAATACAATAGTGATAAACTACTAAATGTAATATGCCAAATTTGTTTAAACCAGTACAAATGAGCCCATAAAAATCTAACATGATTCTTTATACAAAGTTATAAAATATTTTGACTATCATTGGGATAGCTACTGGCAACTTGGCCATGGCAGAAGACACTCCTCACTCATCAGAGAGTCATACACAAAACCTCTGAGATGACGACAATAACAACAACAACAAAAGGCGTAAAAGTAGGAACAGATCTTGTTGGGACAAAGAAGGGATTCAATGGGAAAAAGCATAATGGGGCAAAGGTGAAAATGATCAAAATACATTATATACATGTATGGCGTTTTCAGAAAAATAATTTCTAAAAATCTTGAATGAAAAAATGTGACTAACAGATTATTAAACAATAGAATTGAAGAGTAGGTTCAAAGATATCAGAAGATTAAGCTGTCCTATGGAGGAGAAGCCATTGCAGAAAAAGAGAACCAGATGCAAAAGAAAAATGTGACAGAACAAATTCAGAAACATGGAGGACAGCACTGTGGGGAAAACAATGGCTTGAGAATGGACAGACACACCTGAGGAGAAAATGTAATCAGTGAAGAACAGGCATCAAAGAGACTTCATGCACTAGATACATACAAGTGCTCCCAAAGAGATGCTTGAAGTGAAGTCTGGCATTTGTAGATGGAAAGCAATACTGTGCACTAGGGAAAATGACTCCCAGTCAAAAAAGTCGTTAGGTCAAATAAAGCATGCCTGTGTGTTGCATTGAGCCTGAGAACTTCTCACTGGAATTACAGGAAAGGTTCCAAATGATATATCCTGTAGCATTCTAGGGCAGTAATGGTTGCTTCTTCCCTGGTAGGCACATGATTCACGGTCCAGCTCTGTCAATGGGATGGATCTGTGTGGAGCCCTCACTGGTCTTCAAGGCAAAGAAGAGAGGACAAATTGAAGAAAGGAAGGCAGTTAGAGAAGACAGCCAAAGAAAGGAGCATCAGATTGCTTGGTAGCATTGCTCAATATCAGATGATGATGCGAGGCTTGTGTGAAAGTGAACATAACTTCTCTTCCCATCATAAACCTGCAAGGGAAAACAGCAGCCCTGTCAGATATGTGTGCCCATTAAAAACCCAAACCACAGAGGGAGTGGGAAAACTAAGCAGTTGGGAATGGAGAGTCATGGTGAAAATGTAGTGATTAAGAAAGACAAATGTCATAACCAGAGAAACGATGGCTGCGTGCTGGTATGTGCACCTGCTGTGACAAAAACGTGGGGAGGACACGGTTTGTTCAGCAGCTTCCACATTGCTGTCCACCACATTTGAGTCCAGGACAGGAACTCAAACAGGACAGGAACCTGGAGCAGGAGCTGATGCAGAGGCATGTGCCACCACTGCCTATCCAGTCTGCTTTCTTATAGAACCCAGGACCACCAGCCCAGAAAATGGCACCACCCATAATGGGCTGTGCCCTCCCCCATTGGTCACAAGTTGAGAAAATACCCTACAGTCTTGTCTACAGCCCAGTCATACAGAGGCATTTTCTCAATTGAGGTTCCCTCCTCTCAGATAACTCTAGTTTATGTCAAGCTGATATAAAAGTAGCCAATATAACTGATCCCTTGTTAACTTGACACACAAACACACCACTTTTCAATTAGAACCTTTCCTTTATCATATATCCCCAAGATGACATGTTAATATTAATATAGTATAAACATAAATAACTTTAGAAGTGCCATAGTCCTCACAAATTCAAGCACATTAAAACTTAAATATTCCTAAAATATCCAATCTCTAAAAATCCCAAATCTCTTTTAAAAGTCCAGAGTCTTTCAGCTGTGGGATCCTATTAAAAAAAAAAATAAGGCCAGGCAGTGGTGGTGCACGCCTTTAATCCCTTTAAGCACGCGGGAGGCAGAGGCAGGCGGATCTCTTGTGAGTTCGAGGCCAGCCTAGTCTACAAGAGCTAGTTCCAGGACAGGCTCCAAAGCCACAGAGAAACCCTGTCTCGAAAAACCAACCCCTCCCCCCCCAAAAAACAAACAAAATTAAGTTAAATATCTTCTTCCTTCGAAAGGGAAGAATCAGGCCCCAACCACAATCTGAACAAAACCAAACCAAACTCAACAGCATAAATAGCTAGCATCCAATTATCTGGGATTCACTCATGATCCTCTGGACTCTTTCAAAGGGCTTGGGTCACTGCTCCAGCTTTTCCCTCTGCAGCACACAGTTGTCTTCTAAGCTCTGACTCCACTGTTGCTGTTCTTGGTTATCCCATGGGACTGGCATCTCGAAAATGCTAGGGTCTTCTGCTGCAATTGGGCTGCTCTTTCAGCAATAGCTCTCCTGCGCTGTCTTCATCATGCCATGCCCAGGCTGTTTTCTGTGACCCCTTCATGCTTTCAAAACCAGTACCACCTGGGTGACCCTTACACTACCAAGTTCGGTTGCCAGTACGAGGTATAACCTTGGCTGCCTCTGGAACACAACTTCTGTATGCTGACTCTTAAAATACACTTCCTAGAAGATTTCACCTTAATGATCATTGCTAATTTCTCAGCTCCAGCTAGCTAGCACCCGCTGTCCCAGTAATGCAAAGGGTTTACTTTAGTGTCTCTGGACTCTTGTTAACCACGGCTAATTCTTCAGTCCCAGCTGATCAGACACCACAGATTCTTCACACAAAAGGCCCAGTAGAGTCTCTGCTTCCCTCTGAAACTTCACAGGCCAGGCCTCCATCGTCTGCACAGCTCTCAACGTTCTGACCTTCCAGGCTCCGACAGAACAGCCCTCTAAGCTCTCAACACTCAATGGTTTTTTTTCAGCCCAAAGTTCCAAAGTCCTTCCACAGTCGTCCCCAAAACAACACGGTCTGGGCCTCAAGGGAAGCAGGCAGCAACCCTAATAGGGTGTTCCAAATCTGAGCTCCTGCCACATCCCCGCATCAGGTGTTAATGATAATCCTAGTTGTGGAAACAAGGCCTGTTCATCGACACTGGCAATTGGCAGGGCCCTCTCAGCAGCTGCAATCGTTTGCTCTTGTCTTTGGGTCAAATCGGGGACACTGATGCAGTGTTTACCTCCTCCTCCTCCTCTTCTATTCACAACCTTTCCTTTGCCATCTCTCTTTGGACAGGTGGAAAATTCTGGTGATCCCTGGCTCAATGGCAGGAACTCACAGTCTATGTCATATTTTGAGGCCATTTATCTGGTAACAGCAACAATGTCAACCGTTGGCTTTGGGGATGTGGTGGCCAAGACAGCCCTAGGACGGACTTTCATTGTTTTCTTCACGCTTGGAAGTTTGGTCAGGAATACTTTTACTATCTCTTGAGTATAAAAATAAAGCATTCAATTAATGGTGAGAGAACAATATAGATTTGAAAGCGAATGTTGCTTTAGTTAGTGTATGTGGCAATGAGAAGATGCACAGATCCCACATTTTCCAAACTATATACCCTGCTACCTGGAATGCAACTGCTTGGTTTCCAGGGGTGAAAGGAGGAAGATTCCACATGGAATCAAGCAAGTCCGTCTTCCTCCGTTTTTTCCCATCAGATTAAAATCTTCTCCTGAAGAGGAAGAACATTTGAGATTTGGTTCTGTGCCATCTCTCTCAAATGACAATCACTTACTGTGCTAGTAATTAGTTCCAGGTAAACTCCAGATAAGAGTATTTATGTACCTGGCACTGGTGGTGCATGCCTTTAATCCCCGCACTCAGGAAGCAGAGACAGGTGGATCTCTGTGAGTTCTGGTCTACAGAGCGAGTTTCAGGACAGACTCCAAAGCTACAGAGAAACCCTGTTTCAAACAAACAAACAAAACAATTAAAAAAAAAAAGCACCCTAAAAGAAAGAGTATTTGAGTATTTGACTTCGGAGTGGCAAGGGCAAAGGAACCCTCATTTCTTATTTTAATCTCTTACAATCCTCAACCGTGTGCTCCACTCCACCATTCTTATATTGGCATGACCAGTGCCACCTTCTGACATTTAGTCATCATCTCTAGGCCCTCCAGTGTCATATGTGAAGTGTTTTTAAGATTGATTTGTTTATTATGTATACAGTGTCTGCCTGCATGTGTACTTACATTCCAGAAGAGGGCGCCAGATCTCATTACAGATGGTTGTGAGCCACCATGTGGTTGCTAGGAATTGAACTCAGGACCTCTGGAAGAGCAGACAGTGTTCTTAACCATGGAGGCATCCCTCCAGCCCTTGTTTTGTTTTTTAACAGTCTAAACAGTGTGAAGTCATAATAAGAAAGAAGTTAAAAGCTATCAAGGGACAAATTTGTAGAGAAGTTATTTAATATTTGTGATTATCATTTTGAAAGCTGGACATCAATTTGTTAATTTTAATCAAAATCCTAACTCTTCAAAACCTCAGGAAAATATAGTCTCTCTTTTAAAATGCAGCTCACTGGTAGAGCCTTGTGCTAGGTCAGTGGTTCTCAACCTGTGGGTCATGACACCTTTGACAAATCTCTAGCTCCAAAAAAAACTTACATTATGATTCATAACAGTAGAACAATTACAGTTAGGTAGCAACAAAATAGTTTTATGGTTGGGGGTCACCACCACATGAGGAACTGAATTAAAGGCTCACAGCATTACCACTATGCTACATGAAAGACATTTATGTGTACTTGTCTTTTTCTTTATAGCTTTCTAATTTGAGAATACCTGTCAAAATATGAGCCCTGATGAATTTCCTTTTTTCTTACTATTTTAGATACTGTTTGCAAACTGTGTCCCAGAAATGGTGGAGCTTTTTACCAGCAGAAAGAAGTACACCAAGCCCTATGAAGCAGTCAAAGGAAAGAAGTAATTAGCTCTTCCTTATAATTCCTACAATTTCAGACATTCCAGGGTGCTGGAGAGATGGCTCTCTAGTTAAGAGCACTGGTTGCTCTTCCAGAGGACCCGGGTCCAATTTCTGGCACCCACATTGCAGCTCAAACCTGTCTGTAACCCCAAGATCTACACTCTCACACAGGCAAAACACCAATGTAAATAAAATTAAAATAAACTCATTCTGTTGGACACATGCTGCCTGCCCTAGTTACAGATCTGAGGAAACACATGGCCAAAGTTGTTCATTCACTCAAGAAAATAGTGATAGAATGAGTGCTATATAAACAGGATGTTCACTGCTTGATGCAAACTGCCATAAGAGCTATTCATAAGAGTGTTTAATCAACTTATATCAACCTAAATAAGAGAGTTGCCCAAAATAACGACACTTGTGAAGAGCAGAGTTTTGCAAGCATAGTAAGCCTACTATGTGATAAATAGCTATGACAATTGTAACTATGAGAGTAGCTTTATTAGAAATATTAGAAAAATGCAGTTTTTTGGAGGTGTACACGTTTTGAGATGAGGCAAAAGACTACAGAGCTGGGTGTTTCCCTTGTGCTTTGGACTCATTCATGTTTGTATTGCTATAATCTAAAGGATCCATAGACAAAACTTACTGAAAACAAGTTTAAGCTTCTATAAGTTTGATGGGAAGATACAGTCAGATTCTGGGGTCCAAGAAGCCTAAAATAGAAAATATTTAGAAAAACTTGGCATCGTTACTGAGCTTGCATAGACCTTTTTCCTTGTCATTGTTTCATGAACACCACACCATGAGAACTTTTCACATACATTTACATTGCATTAGACTTACAAGTAACCTAGAGATGACTTAAAGTAGGTCAGGGGATGTGTGTGTGTAGGTTGCACACGTTTATGCCATTTTAAATGAGGACATTGAGAATCTGTAGATTTTGATTGGGGGAGTCGGTTCTTGGAGTCCATTGCCTCAGATACCATGGGGGAGCCATCCTTTTGTTCCTCAGGTGATCCTCTTCCCTTTCTTGCTGCCTAGGTTCATCGTGGTCTGTGGAAACATCACAGTTGACAGTGTGACTGCCTTTCTTAGGAATTTTCTCCACCATAAATCAGGAGAAATCAACATGGATATTGTGTTCCTCGGAGAGTAAGTACATCAATTTGGCACAATGTGTTCTAAATTAATAGTTGAAGTATGTGTAAGTTCTTTTTGTTGTTGTTGTTTGTTTGTTTGTTTGTTTGTTGCGTTTTGAGACAAGATTTTTCCTGTATAATTTTGGAACCTGTCCTGGAACTTGCTCTGTAGACCAGGTTGTGTTGGCAGAGGCTGCTCGCTTGTTCCCAGTCACCCAGACCTGAAATAATTACACTGAAACTGTATTAATTAAATCACTGCTTGGCCAATAGAGTATACATATTTCTAGCTAACCCTAACATCTTAAATTAACCCATTTCTATTAATCTGTGCATTGCCACAATGTTGTGGCTTACCCAGTAAAGTTTCAGGCATCAGTCTCCTCTGGCAGCTACGTGCCATCTCTCTGACTCCGCTTACTTTCTCCTCTATCTCTGCTTGGAATTCTCTTCTTACTCTGTTCTGCCCAAGCAGCTTCTTTATTCATTAACTAAACACATTCATAGCATACTGACGGGAATCTCACATCAAGGTTGGCCTTAAACTCACAGAAATCTTCCTTCCTCTGCCTCCTGAGCACTGGGATTAAAGGCATGTGCCACCACCACCAAGCTGTGTAAGTTTTTAATGGAAGGAAATTAATTACACTTGCAACATTTGTAGAAATTATTGTAAACAATAGAAAACAAAATAGAAAAAACCTCTCAGTCTTTATGTTAAGGTCAAATGTAGAAAAAGAAAAGTAACTTCATGTCCAGACCTAACCAGTGCAAAAAGTTTGGAGGCTATCTTTCCAGATATTTTCTGCAAATCTACTTATATATTTAAGTGGCTCAGTTGTTGGACACTTAAGTACTATGAAAGCTAGCAGTAGGGACAAGGCTTCCAGGTCAGACCAGCTTGATTTCTCCATGTCTCATGACTCAAGTATGTGGTGTCTTCAGCAACATGGTTGAAATCTTCATTCTTCAAATCCATGACCATGAGAGATCTTTGTTTTAGTTTCTTCCCCAATTATCTTCTTCAGTGGTTTAAAATTGTCCTTGTAGAAATCTTTCCTGGTCTTGGTCAGGTGTATTCCAGCCTTGTTTGTTTTGGAGGATATTGTGAAATGGGGTTATTTTTCTGATTTCTTGTTTAATATATTTGTCATTGACATATAGAAAGGCTACTGTTTTTTGTTGTTGTTGTTGTTGTTGTTGGTGGTGGTGGTGGTGTGTGTGTGTGTGTGTGTGTGTGTGTGTGTGTGTGTGTGAATTTTGTGCCCTGCCATGTTGCTAAAAGAGTTTATCAATTCTGGGGGTTTCCTGGTAGGGTCTTTAGGATTTCTTACATACACCATAATATCATCTGTAACTGGGATTCTTTGGCTTCTTTTCCTGATTGTATCCCTTTTAGTTCCTCTTCTGTCTCCCTGGTCTAGCTACGACTTTATATAGGAGTGGAAGGAGTGAGCATCATTGTCTGATTTCTCTGGGCATATCTGTAATTAGCATGATGTTGGCTGTAGGTTTCTTGTATTAGCATGATGTAGGCTATAGGCTTGTTGTGTCTAGCTTTTATTATGTTGAGATATGTTGACCCAATCCCTAATCTCCCTGGGATTTCTATCATGAAAGATATTGGGTTTTGTCAAAATATATGATTTCTGCAATTGAGTCCTTTGATATACTGAAATAAGCAAATTGATTTACATATGTTGAATGATTCATATATCCCTTTCTATGAAGTCTACTAGATCATGGTGAGTAATTTTTTTAATGTGTTCTTGAATTAGGTTTGGAGGTGTTTTACTGAGAATTTTTGTTTCTTTTTTCACCAGGGAGATAATTTTGTTGTTGTGTCTTTATGTGATTTTGCTATCAGTGTAATACTGGATTCATAAATTAAATTTGGAAAACAATTTTCTATATTCTGAATAATTCCTGAAGGATTACAGTTAGTTCTTCTTTCAGAGTGTAGTTGAGTTTTGCAGTCAAATCAGATTCATCTTGGCCCCACCCTTTTTTTCTACTAAAAGACTTAAAATTAATGCCTTGAGCCAGGCATGGTAGCACATACCTTTAATCCTAACACTGTGATTGTTTTTTTGCAATATGAGATTTTGGTGGGGGTAAATTGTTTTTTACTAAATATTTTTGCCATCTTCAAAGAAATGAGGTTTTCTTAAAGTTGGCTAAAGAATTAATAAGTACTAAAATACTTGCTGGTTAGCATTTATTTACAGGTGTGTTGAAATTACTCATGCCAGTGACAGGGTCAATTTTTACGTTCTGTCTGTATTCACTTCATATATCTAGAAGCCATTTTGTTAAATCATGTCTGCAAATGCTTTTTTTCTATTTAAGATTTTATTTTGAATTATGTGTATGTTTGTGGATATGTGCACTGAAGTGTAAGTGCCTGTGGAGGCCAGAGAATGGCATTAACACCCCTGGTACTGGAATTTGCAGGTGGTTGTGAGCTAGCTTATGTAGGTCCTGGGAAGTGAAATCTGGCCCTCCATAAGCGGTCAATGCTCCTAACTACTGTGCTGTCTTTCCAGCTGAAATGCTGGGTCTCTCTGAGTGATGGAATTGTCTCATCACATTGTGTTTCATTTTTACAGGGCATTATTTGATTCATGGTGTCTGTATTGTTCTGATTCTGTGTCACTAGGATTGCTCAGGCCCGACTTACACACCCACTTGTGGATTACGTTAGTTGTGGATGTATAACAGAATACAAATGGCTTCCGGTCATTAGGGATTTAGTAAATGTACTAAGTCAGCTCACAGCCACCAAGCAGAACCAAGCTCTGGGTTTCTGTCCTTGTCATTGAACTCTTTTGTCTAGGGCTCCTCCGTGCTTGGAATTGGAGACCTTACTGAAGTGCTCCTTGTCCTACACGACGTTTGTATGTGGCTCCGCTCTGACGTTCGAGGATCTGAAGCGAGTTTCAGTAAGATCTAACTTTTTCTGTCCCTTTCCTTAGGTGGGAGTGAAAATGATGGGCTGTGTTGCTGTATCAGAAGCTAATAGTCCAAGTCCTTTGACTGGAGGAATATACAGCTTCCACAGTTTTAAACACTGATCAAAAAAACAATAATAACTGACTCCCAAATCCTACTTGAGTCATAGCAAATTAACCTCAATGTTGATCTATACTACTTTAAAATTTTTCTTCTATCAAATTCTCTATGAGATTTTATTATATTACTTAAGAGGTCTGGAAAGTGATAGATAATAAAAGTGTGTGTTCTTTTATGTCTTATTTTAAAAAATATTTAGTTCAAAAACATTTATTTGCACAGTGTATGTTGCAATCTTCCCCAGTCCTTTATTTTATATATTCCTTGAGAATTTTGTATACATACCTCTTGTTTTATCTATATTCACTCCTCTCCCCATTCAGCACCTTCTGGATCCCCCCATGTCTCTCTCTCTCTCTCTCTCTCTCTCTCTCTCTCTCTCTCTCTCTCTCTCTCTGTCCTTCTCTTGCTCTTGTTTTATTTTTTATAACCCACCGAGCCCAATTAGTGCTGCCCATATACATATGGGTGTGAGACTCTTTATGGGAGCAAGGTCAACCTACCAGGAACTACACTCATAAGAAAACACTGAATCCCTCCACTAGTAGCCATTAACTGTCAATAGCTCCTCAACTATTGACTTGTGTGCCCTGCCCAGTCCACGCAGGAATGTTGACTAGCTTGATCTTGTACAGGTCTTATGCGGGCAAGCAAAGCTACTGTGAGTTTGTAGATGCAACAATCCTGTCATGTCCAGAACACACTGTTTTGTCTATAAACTTCTCAATCTTAGGCTTGAAAAATCTTTCCAATTTGGCTATGTTCTCTGAACCTTGGAGGGAAGGGATATGATACAGATGCCCATTTTGTGGTCAATCACTTAACAGACACTTAATCTCTGTACTCTGACCAGTTGTTAGTCTCTCTTTTGACTGCTGTCCACTACATAAAGAAGATTCTCTAATGAGAAACTACACTTATCTATGGGTATAGAGATAATATATTTAGAAGGTGGTTTGATAGTATGTCCATTTATCAAAGTAATATTAGTAAATTCTTCCCTAGTGCCTATGAGCTTCCCAGCCATTGGTTTGGGCTTACAGTACCAGGCCTGAGTTTCTTTCTGCTCCTGGGCCCCAAATCCAATCAGAGTTGGTCACTCTTGCAGCATTCATGCCTCTATTACACCCACAGGCCTAGTTTGCTAGGCCAGTTGTTATTGTAGCACACAGTGTTCACAGCTAGGTAAGACTTCTGCTGATGACTTTTCTCCCCCAGCAGGCTGTGTAGCCAAATATGGTCTTAACCATGGGTTCCTTGGGTCTCATCAACTTCCCTTGTTAAATATTGGTATGTCTTTGATAAGATAAACATTAAGAAAAATAGTAGAAACCCCAGTAAGGCCAAGGCTAAAAATAATGAACAATGGCCAAGTGAATAGTAAAATTTGGTGTTAGATCAAAACTGACTTCCTGGTATCTAAGTAACAAATCTGAATATTTACATTTAAAGAAAAAGTTTACAACAGTGGTTCTCAATTTGTGGGTTGTGACCCCTTTGGCAGGGGTGTCAAATGACACAATGGTTGCCTACGATCATTGGAAAATACAGATATTTGCATTATTATTCATAACAGTAGCAAAATTACAGTTATGAAATAGCAATGAAAATGATTTTATGATTAGGGTCACCACAACATGAGGAACTGTATTAAGGGATCACAGCATTAGGAAGGTGGTGAACCACTGGTCTATAAAACTAAAGAAAAGACTCCCAAGCAGAAAAGGACAGGCTCAGCATAATCTTTTTCTGTCTTATATTTGTTACAGTAGGAGTAACTTCAGTAATTTTCTGGCTCTTTAAAATTCAGAACCCAAGGGGCTGGAGAGATGGCTCTGCGGTTAAGAGCATTGACTGCTCTTCCAGAGGACCCAGGTTCAATTCCCAGCACCCACATGGCAGCTCACAACTGTCTGAAAGGGATCTGACACCGTCACACCAACGCACATAAAATAAAAGGTTAAATAAACCATAAAAAAATTTTTAAAAATTCAGAACCCAAATGTTGAGTGACTCTTCATTGTAGACAAGTATATCTCCAATTCTCCCATTGTTTGGTATCCTTAAGGTGGATAAATGTATTGGCAGTTTCTGGAAAAGGTCTTATTGCTCCTCAGCAGAAACTGTCCCCATATGTAAAGCAACTTTCAATTTTTGTAAGCAACCCTGTGCCCTGGTCCTTCAGCTGTAGCCCTCAGTTCCCTGGCAGAATTTTCAGGACTGTGGTTTTGATAGGAAGATGTCTGGTTCATGGCTCCTTCCTACGTGTGCTGTTCTTGTTGGTGATAGTTTGAAGAAATCATAAAAATATTCAAGTAGGTAATGCTAGAGTATTTTCCTTGTCATTAACCTGATGGCTGCTGTTTAATCTGAAGAATAGATGGAGTATGCAGAGGCTTGCCTGATTCTAGCGAACCCCTTGTGCAGTGACTTGCATGCTGAAGACAGTTCAAACATCATGAGGTAAGAAGCTGGTGTTGCTCTCCTTTGTTCTTGTATGCCTTAATGATGGTATTCTTCTTTATGCACAAAAACAAAGCTTATCATATAAGACTAAATGAGGGGAGACATCATCTTAAACTCACTAGGTTCATCATATACCAGGGTTCTGCTTGCTCTTTCCCCCACGTGCACTCCAAAGCAATGAATGCAAAGGGAACTGAAAACAGAACATCCTAATTGTGTATGACTTTCTCCATATTTCCCCTGATTTTTCCTCTAGATAAGAGCTATATACATTTAAAAGCAAGCATACAAACACCCTTTTTATGGTGGCAAAGATCAAACCCAGGACATGGTTGTTAACTCTACTAACTGAGCTACATTTCCAGATGTAACTCCAAATTGGCATTTAGATAGTGCCCTTGTGACTAAGATCCTTTTCAGTTCAAAGACAAAGATGCCAATTGTAAATTCTTATAGTCGGACTTTTCTTTCCTGCCAACCAGTTCCCAAATATTCACACAGAAACTTAATTATAAATGCTTGGCTGATAGCTCAGGCTTGTAATTAGCTAACTCTTACATTTTAAATTAACTCATATTTCTTATCTATGCTTTACCATGTGGTTTGATACCTTTTCTCAATATGGCAAGTTCATCTCCTTTCTGAGACTCCTCCTCTTCCATTTCACGTTCTTTTTGTCTGCAGGTCCCACCTCACCTCTACTTGTCCAGCTGTTGGCCAGTCAATTTCTTTATGAACTCAATCACAGTGACATATATCCACACAGTATAAAATAATATTTCACAAATCCTATTCATATTTTTTATTTATTGGAATTTCTCTTTGATAGTTCTAGGAAAAGAGTACGCATAGTTGAGTGTCTTTGCACTCTGGCAAATATTCTCAACATGAAAAGAGTTAGTGTTCCCAACTTTAGCAACAGGAAGTTTCCTTGTGGTGACAGAGGCTCAAAGTACGATTTTCGTGGCTCTCTTCCTAGAGCAAAATAAATATGTGTGGTTGAAGATGACTACACAGAGCAAGGAATAGTTGAGAAATTACATCATGTATGTTACATTGAACAGATGATGTATTTTAGGCTCTTAACCTATAAAATGAGACAATTCTGTTAACTACTTCAGGCTACCAGCTGCAAGGCTAAGATATGTGAAACTATTTCTTTTTTCCTTGTCAATGAATTTGTTTCCAAGTACTAAAACCTGCCCTTCCAGTAGATCTGGTTACTTAGTCACTTGAGCAGTGTGGCTTCACTGGTCATGTCATTGTAAGTACTCAGAAAACAACGTAGTGGCGCTAGAGGTGGCTCAGCAGCTAGGAGCACTCATCACTCTTGAACAGGACTCCAGTTCCAGGGACTCTGACACCTTCTTCTGGTCTTGTGGTACACATATATATGTTTGAGTGGAACACTTATATACATAAAATAAAAATAAATAAACCTTAAAAAATAACTATTAACATGGAATGAAGAAACAAGCTAACAATGAATTTTATAATGTGCTGAGCCCTCCCCCAATGCTTATTCACAATAAGCATTTATTTATTTAACTCTGAACTGGATTATATTGCAAAACCAATATGACTGAGCACACTGTGATTTTTTTCAGGGTGCTTTCTATCAAGAACTACTATTCCCATACCAGAGTCATCATTGAGATCCTTCAGTCCCACAACAAGGTAACATGGCAGTTGAGTGCATTTGGTTTTCTCATCTTTAAGTCTCCTTGTGGATCTACACACACACACACACACACACACACACACACACACACACAAATCAACACTAGATGAAATTTGGAGTCTTTTTAAAATGGTGGCTCACTTAGGGACACAAACTAGGGGCAGAATTAGTGAGTTCAGTCATTTGACCGCTTTTTTGTTTGTTTGGAAAGTAGCAACAGTGGGGGTAGCCAACACTTTCAAAGGCAGACCGTGTTCTGTCATGTCCACTGACCTTGGTACTACCTCTGTTCTCAAGTGTAAAGAGGAAACTATGTAAGGAAAACATGCACCCAGAAGAGGATTCTGGTGGTGTCAGTGTTCTTAATGTCTTCATTGTTCATATCCCATGAAATAGGTTTTCCTGTCAAAAATCCCCGCCTGGAACTGGAGTACTGGTGACAATATCATCTGCTTTGCAGAGCTAAAGCTCGGATTTATCGCCCAAGGCTGCTTGGTGCCAGGCCTGTGCACCTTTCTGACCACTCTGTTTATTGAGCAGAACCAAAAGGTAACTCTATAAAGTGGTGTCTCCTGGCTCTTACTCCATGTCCCACACAACAGGATCCAAAGTAGGGGGGAAAAAAAATCAACGAATGCAAGAAGTCTCCAAGAAATGGGATGTGCCTCTTGGGCAGGGAAGTATCGAAAGATCTGGATTCAAGTTTCAGTTCCCTGGCCTTGAAGAAGTCATTGTTAAAGCATTTGCAACATGGATCTGCAAAACAGAAAGTAACTCTGCTTCCTACCTACATCCCAGGATGCTCTAAATGTAACTGTTTTCATAAATTCAGTACTTTGAGTTATTGAGAGTAGAAATATAGACACCTATAGTTTTAACAGAGAATTAATATTTAAATATAAATAAAATATAAAATAATTAGTATAGCAATTATTATATTAACCAAATATAAATAATATGAATAATAACTAAAATCTAATTAATTTGTCGATTACTTTAGGGCAGACCCACTCAGTAACAGAAATAGTGGTCATAAATCGAATAGTGGTCCAATGCTGCCTCTCAGTGGTGTTTCCAGGAAGTACCCAGCAGGGGTGGAAAAGCTAAGGACCCAGGTTGTATGTATAGTAAGCTGGTGAACCAGGAGCCAGAGCCATCTGGGTCACAGTCTCCATGTCTCTGATGTTGGGTGTCTACCCACCACTTCTCAGCTTAGACCACAGGTCTTTTATGGGGGACAGATTTCATTCTCATTTGCTACTGCATATGCTGGTTTTCCTCCTGGCCTCTCTTTGGACCCCATTTGCTTCATTTACATCCTTTTTTCCGTGGTCTTAGTAAGGAAAGGCAAGAGTGGAGGAAGGTGCTCGGGTTGACAGCACTAACTCCAGCAGAAACATGACTCTTCAGTAAGTCTTTCTGAGAAAAAGAAGATGCAATATAGAGATAAACAGAAGTGAGCATCAGGCAGTAGGGAATTAGCCTGGATCTGACCAGGATCTTACAGTCACATCGTGGTGACTATGTGTGGCTTTGATGACTAGTGACATCAGACTTTGCAGAGAAAGTGACAGATTTTGTGTCTTCTTTGACTGTTGTGACTTTAGCACCTGTGACTGGGAAACATAAATAAAATGAAAATCCTATATGAAGACTTTGTTTCTTTTAAGGCAGCATAGTATAGATGTGCGACCAACCCTGCCTGTGTATTTCTCTGCTGTTTGACACAGACTTGTTACTCCCCATTAAACATGACCCCATGTCCATGTGCACCACCAAGTGACTTTGAGAACATAAGAGATATTTGTGGTCTTCATATTTAAAAAAAAAATGAAGTCTGAAATTCTTGCAGAATCAGGGCAGGGCTTGTCATTCCTCTATGGGTTGCATTTGTTTTGTAACAGATTTTGGCTTACACACTCGTATAATGGCCAGTGTACAGAGCTGTGTGCCTCTAATTAGGGGCTTGTTTTCCCTGACCCTGTTCCCCATCTGTAAAATGAAAGTCATTAATCTCACAACCAAATTTCTCCAAGTTTTGCATGAATATGTGTAAAACACCTGCATGCTCATATTAGCAGTGTTATGATTTATGGTACAAATGTCCCTGGCAGGTTCCCTGGCTGGTGGGACCGCAGCTGGTAAGGGACAGACAGATATGCCGTGCAGAAAGAGCTTGGGTATGGAGACTTTATTTAGTGGTTATTGGAAGGGTATAAGGGTAGGGAGGGTTTGGCGAGGAAGAGAGAGAAATAGAAGGACAGAGAAGGGGAGAAAAGAGGGAAGAAGGAAAGGGGGAAGAGAGACAAAAAGCTGTTTCTTCAGGAGGATAGTGGGGGGTGGGGAGAGCCAAGACCAGCTTGCCTCAGCCAGGAAGGGGGAAATTGGGAGTGGGTGGAACTTGTCTCTTAAAGGGACAGGGTTCCCAGGTGGCAGGGCAGGCCAGCATAATTATAACAAGAGGGTCTCAAATCAGTGCCACTTGTTTTAATTATATTGTTTGTATTATGAGACATTGTAGTTGGAAGAACATTTCCTGCTTCTTCTAGGCCCACAGGATTACCTTATACGTCAATTTTTATTAAATTTACTCCAGCTGGGTTGTGTGAATCCCCAGATTGTTTCTCTAAATGCATTTTGTCCTCTTGCTGTCTTTTCTGAGCTTTTTGAGCTCATCTCCATTAATATGTGTATCCTTGCAAAACCTGAATAATTCAGGCTAGAAACAATTGCTCAGTTTCTTTAGTTGTTGATGTAATGGTTTAGATTAAATAGCACAGGTCCCCGAGGGATGGCAGTGGGCCACGATGGGCAGCCTGGACCCACCACCCAAGGTCTCTGTGGATCCCAGGAAGGTGGGAGGCAGCAGATGAGAGACCTCAGTTGGGCAGCCAGTCCCATGAGGAGCCACAGTGGGTGAAAGGTGGATAGATGCCATGCAGAGAAAGTAGGTACAGTTTATTCAGTGGGTTATGGAAGGAAAGGGAAAGGGGAGAGAGGAAGGGATGCGGGGAGGAGAGGAGGCAGCAGCCACCTCTTCCAAAGAGAGATGGGGCAGAGAGAGCTGATAACAGAAGAAAGATCCACTTGCCTCGGGCTGAGGGGCTGGAGAGGTGGTGGAGGGATGGGCGGGTCTTGTCTCTTAAAGGGACAGGACAGATGATTACATTTGGGTCATCGACAGCCACATGTCCTCCTTGTGACAGGTGCTATCTGAGAGATTGAGAATGGTCTCAGTACGGAGGAAAGGAATAGGAAAGGGTGCCAAATTATCAGAAATAGGTGGCCATTTTAGCAGGGCAATTTTCAAACCATGAAATGATTTGAGGAGAATGTCTGAGGTCACAATTTATCTCCATATCAAGAGTTGCTCTAGAGAATCTAGAAATTTCCATCTTCATCTATGGTTCTGGCCTATGTCCTACTCTGTGGAGGTGGTACTGTAGGGTTCATAGGGCAGCAGGTGAGGAGATGAGAAGCTGCCTTATACAAAAATCTCAAGAGAAGTTTCCAGTGACCTTCCCTAGGTGGCAGTCAGCCTTGTTAAGTGTGCTCTTTCTAGAGCTGGGAGTGTAGCTTAGAGGCAGGGTGGTGCATGTGCAAGGTCCTGGGTTCCATTGCAGCACCAGAGAAAGGCCATCTTTCGCCTCTCATTTCTCTAGAGACCTACTGCTAGTCTTGGGTTTTGCATTATTATCAATCCTGATCAACATCATCTTGGATTTCTATGAACTTTCATCCTTAGAAGAAGCCACCATATTCTTTTCTTTGTGGATGTGATTTTTCAACCAGAAGTAAGATAAAATAATTCTAAGTGTTAGGAATTTTTCCTAACACAAGCTCTCTGCTGATGCAAAATCCCAGTCAAGCCAAATCAAAACAAGCCAAATTTAAAGATATCCAGGTTTAATGGGATTCCTGTGATCTCGGATGGCCTCGAGGGGAAACTGCAACCACCAGGAGGAAGGAAAAGAGACCACACTTTCCCCTTTTGGGAGTTCACTTAAATATTCTATGGGAGTGGTCCTGACCCTTCCCCCGCAGGGAGGAGTCAGGACCTGGCCTGTTGGGATTTGGAGTCCAGACCAACATAACTCTCAGGCCTGGGATAGATGCAAGGGGCTGGGGTGTACTCTCCCAACTTAACACTAAGCTGTAGTATCCAGAGAATGACAACTTAGATTTCACATAGTCCTCCCATGTCACTATTAGTGTCTCAAAAACCAGTAAGGCTGCTGTGCCAAAGTTAGTGGTAGGCCAGAGAAAATAATTCTAAGTCTGAGAAGGAAACTTGGATGCTGTTAACTTAAAAATGTAGCTCTTACTTCAAAGGGAATAAGATAGTTTATTCTGGAGCCAAATTTGAGTGACTAGGGCCTGGGAACACACATTTAAGTCACCCTGAGTCTCATGTTTCTATATGGAAGTGATTTTATGGAGTTTTCATAGTAATAGAACAAGGAAAGTCATAAATCAAGACATTAAAAAAAAACACATAGGGAGCTGGAGAGATGGCTCAGTGGTTAAGAGCACTGACTGTTTCTTCCAGAGGTCCTGAGTTCAATTCCCAGCAACCACATGGTGACTCACAGCCATCTATAATGGGATCTGATACACTCTTCTGGCCTGCAGGATATATGCAGACAGAGCATTCATATCTAAAAAGTAAAGAAATAAACAAATAGAATTTTAAACAGAACCCATTAAAAAAAAAAAAAAAAAACCACATCAGTTGATCCACCTGAAGGGTGGTTACAGCCAGGCAGAGAAATCTCAGCTACAGGCCTCTGCTACTATCTCATTACATTCTGAGTCCTTTGGTTGGTAGAGAATAGGGCTTTATTAAGTTAGTGCATTTCAAAGGCTCGTATTTATCAGGAAGTTAGGTCAGAGAGAGGTAGGTAAGGCATAGCTCTTTAGGAGGATTGTGAGAACTTGTAATTAGGCTCTGGAGCTGCAGTCTTCCAAGCTCTCCACAGGCGCTGAAGTTTTAATTGGTCAACCAGCCTTTGCAGACAGACACAGCTTCTTTTCAGGAACACTCCTTCATAATGCCTTCTGGGAAGAAGCTGGGTGGTGAGGCTAGGCTGCATCTCCTCTCTTTGAGATACATGCACTGGAAACTGATTTGGTACTTAGCAGTCTATGCAATCCATGTTATAGGGTCAGTTTCCATTATTAACGTACTGTACATGTTAATGTATGTATATGCATGTATCTATATGTAACTCTGTATATGGTATGGTTGTATTTTCTAGGTTTTCCCTAAATATCCCTGGCAAAAATATTTCTTGAACAGCTTGAAGAACAAAATTCTGACTCAGCACCTTTCTAACGACTTTGTTGGGATGACATTTCCTGCGGTCTCCCGGTATGTTAAGTGAATCCTCTCCCCCATTCTTCATGCAGTGCGCTCATCCCACACGGCTGATGGAGGACTCTCTGTAGGCAGGCTCCGGCACTAACTCTTGAGATGTACGAGCAGTTAGTTCAGAGCCTCTAGATCAGCGGTTCTCAACCTTCCCAACACTGTGACTCTTTAGTCCAGTTCCTGTTGTGGTGAGCCAAAACCATAAAATTGTTTCTGTTGCTACTTCGTAACTGTAACTTGCTATTGTTGTGAATTATAATGTAAATAACTGATATGTGGGACATTTGATATTCAATCCCCAAAGGGGTCCTGACCCACAGGGTGAGAACCGCCGCTCTGGCATTTTACAGTTTCACCTCCGTCCCAGCTGGCATTCTTGCTAAATTTTATGTCAGGTGGATTCAATTTCAAGTGGAATCTATATTTAGGGGCTGCTTTCTCTGTTGAGTAGTTGGCTTTCTTCTCAGTGCGGAGCAGAAAGGGTTGGTTATGTTCATGTAGACCAGCCTCCTGCTTGTCTCTCTCCTCAAAACTTTTTTGTTTTCCTTTGTAGGCTTTGCTTTGTGAAGATGCATCTCATGCTGATAGCCATCCAGCACAAGTCCCAATTTAACAATTGTTGGTACTGATAAAGCTTTTCATTTTTTCAAGTTTTTTGTTGTTGTTGTTGAGGGGAGTTTGACTATTGTTGATAGAGAGGGGATATTATTAGACCATTGGTATTTCTCAAGTGCTTGTAAGTCATGAATTTGTAACTGGATATGATAACATTGATATCTCTACCTATGTATCTATCTATCTATCTATAACTGGATATCGTAACCTAAGCATCTGAGAGGTTGAGGCAAGGAGGATCACTGATAGTTTGAGGCCAGGCTGAGCTGCATAGAAAGATCCCAACTCAAAAAAAAAAAAAAAAACCAATCAAAACCAAACAGAAAACAAAAGATAAAAGACAAAATAAGTTTTTAAGTTCTTACAAATATGATCAGGTATATTATTGTTATTATTGTGCCACTTCTCAATTCTTGGTTCACACCAAGTACCTACATGTTTTGTGACAGTATCTTTATAATTAAATATTTACCTTTTGTCAAAGGTCAAGAAGCGATATGTAGATGTTTCACATGGACTCAGAGAGCCTTTCTTCCCCACAAAAGGAGCTGTTCAACACTCCCTAGACACATGAGACATACACTTGCTAATGGTGATATTTAGGGGCCACAAACGCACATTATTCCTTTTGAAAGTCAAAACCAATCACATCCCTCATCAATATTTTCAGTTAAATATTCACCAAATGCCCTACATTGTCTTAGGTAAAGCTCTACCAAAACAGTGCTCTGCCCCTCTTGGCAGATGTGAAAAGCTGTTCCTAAGACTTCTCTCCCACTCCCAATGAACTCTAACCTACACTGACAACAGAATGTGTCAGAATCAGGACTCACCTTCATTCCAAAGTGAACAGAAGAAACGTAAATTTGTTTATTTATTTATTTTCATTGTGTAAGACAGACTCTTACTTGCCTGGCCTGGAATATGTTCTACAGACCAGGCGGGCCTTGAGCTCAGAGAGATCCACCTGCCTCTGCCTCCCAAGCACTGGGATTAAAGGTGAGCACCACCATGCCTGTAAAGAAGGAAAGGAGCACATTATCAGGAATGAAAGAACTGCGGGGCATTAGAAAGGCAAGGGCTTCACCATCCTGATAACAGGAGCAAGGAGGGAAACTGTGGGACAGAGTAAATGGCACAGTGCTGCATCAAGGAAAACCGTGGGAAACATTTAGGACAGTTTTCAAGCATATCAGCCCTTGGAAAAGAAAAGAACATTGGAATTCACCTTGATAACTAGTTATACCTCTGTGACAATTTCATCTTTTTTGTTTTATTGTGGTTTCAGAGACCCAGCTGCTCAAATAGACTGGCACTGAGCTACATTCCCATCAGAGAATGTTTATCTAGAATATTTTTATTTTTTGAAGACCCAACCCTGGGCCTAATGTGTGCAGAGCCAGTGCTGCTCCACTGATCTACCTCCCAGACCTAATTACATGTAGCGCATTTTAGAGACAGATGGTCCAGGATGAGCACCACCGCATTCCCATAAGGCTGTCCACTGTATGGTCATGCCCTCTTTGTCATGGTTACCTAAGGCAACAGGGCATCAAGCACGTGGGTTGGTCAGTCCATCTCAGATTCATGACTGTCCAAGAGGAGGAACTTCCCCTCTGCTCAATAGTTAAGCACTTCTTGCCCCCCCCCTTAGCGTTATGTAGTGGCAATCACACAGCAGATTAAACATAGACAAATTTGCTTCCCCCACTGTGTTTAGCAGTAAATAAAATAGGCTTAATTTGATTAATACGTCAACTTAGAGAATCCCTTGTTAATGCCAGTATGAAACATGAAATATTGCTACAGAGATTAGCGGAAAACTTACTGTCTTTGTCCTTCCATTTCCAGTAGTCTCATACTAAATCCCTCGGCACAAGTGAAGCTGAATAAGGACACCCTGGGGTTCTTTATTGCTGAGTCCCCACAAGCTGTCAAAAGGTACTGCACTTTGCAAGTTGTTTCTGGAGAATACACACTAGACCAAATAGAAGCTAATGGGAAACAGATGGCAGCAGCATCATGTCTCCTTGGTGTTAGCCATCACTGAGGTCATTCTCGATTTCCTCTCTTTGTCCAGGGCCTTCTTTTACTGTTCCACCTGTCACAAGAATGTGTACACTCCTGAGCTAATTGAAAAATGTGACTGCAGAAACAGCCAGCACCAAGTCCCAGGTAATTACTTATTATCTCTGTCCTTAGCCTATCTCCTGGGGGTCTGGCGAAGGAGGGGAAAGAGAAGATAAGGAGCATTTGAACTTGGCCAAGATAAGGCCTGTGCTTCCCACTGGGGACCCAAGACCTGACAACTCATCTTCTAAAGCTGTAAGACAAGAACGACAACAACACACCTTTGTGGTTGCCCAGTTCAACTCCCTTACAGGCCAGGAGAGTGAACTCCAGAGATCTTTAGTCATTGGCCCCATAGCCAGCAAACAGCATCGTCAAAGTGCACCTCAGCTATGCCAACTGCTGGCCGCTGCTCTTCCCCAACAACACAGCGATTTTCTCAGCTTTGGCCTGAAAACCTAGCCCGTCATTGACGGCTAGACTGTCCATGAAATTACTGCCTTCAGACTAGTTTTGGAGCACTTTTTCCCTGGTAGACAGTGGCGAGTTTATTTTGACACAGATGTGAGAATGTAACTCTGACTTTTGTCTAGTTGAACTCAATGGCTCACTAGCAACCTTTTCCACAGAAAACTTTTTTCAGCAGATTAAACATAGACAAATTTGCTTCCCCCACTGTGTTTAGCAGTAAATAAAATAGGCTTAATTTGATTAATACGTCAACTTAGAGAATCCCTTGTTAACGCCAGTATGAAACATGAAATATTGCTACAGAGATTAACGGAAAAGAAGAGATTTCCAGAAAAGAAAAACTAATCCTAAATATGCATGATAAGTTTGTCCCTTCTACCAAAAAAGTTAGTCTTTTCTAGGAGCTTTCATAATCTTGGATAAAATTCCAGTATCTTAAAACAGAAACTTTATCAATTCCAAATGTGACTTTCCTGAATGAAATACATTTCAGAGATTAAACTTTTTATCTCTCTTTCAATCTGATGTTTCCCCTATATTTACCCACACAATTCTTTAGACACCTTTTCCCAACAAAACTACTATATATGAAGCAAAACACCATGTGCTGACTGACTTATGTCAACTTGACCCAAACTAGAATCATCTGAGTGGAGTGAATGGCTGCTGAGAAATACCTCCATAAGATTGGCCTATAGGCAAGTCTGTGGGACACTGTCTCAGTTACTGATTGATGTGGGAGGGCCCAGCACACAAGAGGTGGTGCCCGGTCATGAGTTAAGCATGCTAAACATGAAAGCATAAAAATAAGGTATTGTCCCAAAAGCATTATGCAAGAGAAATTGTATTTATAAGTGTAATGAAACAAATCTGTAAATCTTAAGATGTCTTTGTATATCTTTAAACAAGTTAATATTTTTAGATGTATTGTAACTTTTATTTATGTGTGCGGGTCTGTGTTTGTATGAGTATATGCCATGTGTGTGCAGGGGCCTGTGGAGGCCAGAAGAGAGTGTCAGATCTCCTGGGAGCTGGCATTAGAGGTATTGTGAGTTACCTAATGTGGGTGCTGGGAACCAAACTCGGATCCCCCGAAGAGCAGCGTGTGCTCTTAACCATTGAACCATCTGTCTCTCCAGCATCCTGATCTCTTTTTTTCTCCAATGCTCATCCTGTTTCCCAGCTTTTGCATTATATCTTTTCTCAACTTGGCAAAGATAAAGACTTTTTTTAAAAAAAGCCCTCATATCTAGCAGTCAAAACTTGTTTTTAGTGTTCAGAATTTATCTTAAAATATTTATATATACATACATATCTACACACACACATATATCTTAAAATTAGGCATATGTTAACAATGGTGATCAATAACTTTGAAGATATATAAATGAAAGGGTCATGAGTTTTGTTATTTAGATCTGTCTTAGGACATAAAACACATAAAGCAATTATGTTTAAAAATTATGACTATCCCCTGGTCAGTAGTTGAAAGAACTTATAAATACACTAAAAATAATTTATAAGCACTTAATAACAACAGGATTCAAGGAAGTCTCCATGTGAGATTCCCAAGCAATCCTAATAGGAGTGGGTATTTTGGGCAGCCCCCAAACACATAGTGGCTTTCAGGGCATGCTTGCAGGGACTCTGAGACTGCTGCACATTGCCTGGCCTCAGTGACTCTCTGCGACTACAGTACAGGGCTTCATGACTCCCTCAGTCTGGCATCTTTCCTGCCTACAAAACTAGTACTGTATGCAAGTCCACAGTTGCATTCCTTTCTACATGCTGATCCTGAAGAAACATGTTGTTTCCCAGGATCAGGGCATCCCTTGGTGCTTTCTCTGCTTAGACCCGCTGGCCTTTCAAATGAATTAGCATTCTTATATGCTGGAGCCTTTGTGGACTGGGTCTTATCTTTGAGGCTTTCCTATTATCTCAGCAGGAGGTCTCTCTCTAACCATTACAGCCTTTTTGTAGATGCCCTGGCTCAACTTTAAACTTTCTGGAGCTTTTTCCTTAGCAAAATGCTCATCTTTAACATCATTCTGTTCTTATAAAAGAGAACATTTAACTGGGGCTGGCTTACAGTTCAGAGAATCTATTATCATCATGATGGGAAGCATGGTGGCATGCAGGCAGACATGGTGCTGGGGAATTATCTAAGAGTTCTACACCTTGATTGTCAGGCAGCAGGAAGAAAGAGTGACACTGGGCATGACTTGAGCTTCTAAAACCTCAAAGCCCACCGCCATGACACACTTCCTCCAACAAAATCACACCCAATCCAACAAGGCCACATCTCCTAATAATGCCATTCCCTGGGGACCAAGCATTCAAATCTATGAATTTTGAAGGGGGGGACATTCTTATTCAAAACACCACAGTTGTTTTTATAGAAATCTTCCTTAAGGTACCCACTGGAAAACCCTAGTAAACTGTGTCATGATATTAACAATTTACCTTGAGAGCATGAAGCCTTGCTACCATTTCTGTCCTAAAATATGAGAAAATTATTTCTTGTACACTATCAACATAGCAAGGCAGATAGATCAATGGACAGAAAGATAAGTACCATAATTAATAAAGTTGAACTGTGTTTTAGGAGGAGATTGGTGTGACTGAGCAGCAGCATATGTGTGCAAGGGGTCATGTCTCGTGTGTGACTTTTCTCCCTCTTACATTGCTCATTTAATCTACTTATTTCAAATATTCTTGTATTTATTCTCATGAACATTAAAAGTCATGGTGTGCTTCTTATTTTTGCAGAAGAGAAAATTATTAGGTTTTTCTTTTTTTTTTTTTTTTTGAGACAGGGTTTCTCTGTAGCTTTGGAGCCTGTCCTGGAACTAGCTCTTGTAGAACAGGCTGGTCTCGAACTCACAAAGATCCGCCTGCCTCTGCCTCCCGAGTGCTGGGATTAAAGGCGTGCGCCACCACCGCCCGGCAAATTATTAGTTTTTATGTTATTTCTATATGTGGAAATTCCCAAGTAGTTTGAGACATATCCTTGGAAGATCAGATTTTTAAAAGTCTGAAGTGTTAGTAAAAATACCCTGAAAGGGAAGATCAAATAGAAACTCATGACGCCTGACAATGGCGAACTGGAGCTTGACCAACATGTACAGAAAGGATAGGATTTGTAGTTAGGCTTTCCAGTCCTGTGTAACTTCAGTCTCTGCCCCTTGGGAGACACAGAAGAAAGTGCAGAAGTGACTCAGAGATGTTTACTCTCACGTGCCAGGTGGATTTGCAGCCTGTGCAGTCAGTCTGATTCTTTAGGGCAGTGGTCCTCAACCTTTGGGCTGGGGTTGGCATATCAGATATCCTGCTTATGAGATATTTATGATTTGTAACAGCAGCAAAATTAGTTATGCACTAGCAACAAAAAATAATTTTATGGTTGGGGTCATTACAACATGAGGAACTGTGTTAAAAGTTGCAGCATCAGGAAGATTGAGAACCACTGTTATAGATGGAAACCAAAGACTTGGCTATAATCTGCCTTTTCAACCTAGCAGTCGCTAAGGATTCACAGATTCTTCCTAGGCAGGAGCCTGGAAATGATTCAGTCAGTGGAAATGGTTGGGAAGTCTCTGGGAAGGAGGTGACAGATGGTATGTGATTTATTGAGGTTGCTGCGCACTTGCAGGGCCAGACATCGTGGTGATGAAAAGCAACACCTGCAATTCAGAAAATCAGGATTTTATTTTAAGAGAAGAGGAGAGCTTGCCCGCCATCCCAACCATTGAGAATAGGTAAGAACCACAGAACAGCAACGTCTTATATCACTCAGCATTAAAAATTCGACTGAGATAAAAAACATTTGCTTTATTAGAACCTCTGTAAACCAGTGGAATTGCTGTTTACAAAATATATTCATTCCTACTTTGGCCCCATATAACATACTTTTTTCTACCATTGCTCAGATCTTTGGGGCACTAATAACCTTGTGCACCCAATTTCTTTCAGGTCACCTTTCAGGTACTCTATAAATGAAAGAGCTAATTCTTAGCTAGCCCCAAATAGCCTTTTTGCTATTACACCCATACGTGTAACAAATTGCTAATGGATTGCCTAAGGGTTTTGTTTACTTGTTTGCTTATTGTTTTGTTTTTGTTTTTTTGAGACAGGGTCTCATTATGTAGACCACGCTGGCCTTAAACTCTAGAAATCCACCTGCCTCTGCCTCTCGAGTGCTGCTGTTAAAGGCATAAACCACTATGCCTAGCTGAGATTGCCTAAGTTTTTGAATCTGCAAAATGGGACCAAAGAGTTCTCCCTCCCCAACTCTCTTTTCTCGCCAGTTCTTTAGTGTATTAAAATTTCTACCTGGAGATGAAGATGTGGCTGAGTTGGTAGAATGCTCTAGCATGTACAAAAACCTGTACTTGGCATGCTGGGCAGTGGTGGCACACACCTTTAATCCCAGCACTTGGGAGGCAGGACAGGTGGATCTCTGTGAGTTCGAGGCTAGCCTGGTCTACAGAGCTAGTTTCGGGACAGCTAGGACTGTTACACAGACAAACCCTGTCTGGAAAAAACCAAAACAAACAAAAATAAAAATACCTGGACTTGGGACATAAAACTGGACATGTTGGCATTCTCTTGTAATCCCAGTACTTGGGAAGGTTGGGAGTTCAGGGTCATTGTTGTCTACACAGTGAGTGTGAGGCTAACCTGACTACACGAAACTCTGTCTCAAGAATAAAGAAAAAAATTTACTAACCAGAAAACAAGGTGGAGAATTATTTGTTTAGTTGATTCTAAAAAATCAGGCCAATCTAAAATATTTATCATCCCTAATTTTAATGAAAACAGCTCTGTAATATTTAGGCAATATTTCAGTTTAATAAGAATAATAATATAGGAAGATCCTTAAGGATTGAGAATTGTGACCACCTAAAAGTAAATATATTATCAATGGAACATAAACTATTAGATGAGATTATATAATATGACCAAAATGGCAGATTTTTAAATAATTGAATGGTATTAACTATACAAGTACTTTGCTAGTATAACCTTTATATAAAACAGTATGAGAGTTTCTCAAAAAATATTAAAATATACATGTGTCTTAGTTAGGGTTTTTTTATTGCTGTGAAGAGACACCATGACCATGGTAACTCTTACAAAGGAAACATTTCCTTGAGGCGGCAGCTTACAGTTTCAGAGGTTCAGTCCATTATCATCATGACGGGAGCATGGTGGCATGCAGGCAGACGTGGTGCTGGCTACATCCCGACCAGGAGGCAGCAGGAAGTTGACTGCCTGTCACACTGAGTGAAGCTTGAGAAAAGAGACCTTAAAGCCCACCCCCACAGTGGCACACTTCCTCCAACAAGGCCACACCTCCTAATAGTGCCACTCCCTTTGGGGGCATTTTTTTTCAAGCCACGACAACATGTGATCCAGTGATCCAATTTCTGAATGTTTAGCTAAAGGGAATGAAATTTGTCTATCAGAAAGATTCCTGAATGCTCCTTCCAGTTGTAGCTTTCATCACAATGGGCAAGCTCTGGGGCCTGTGATGACAGTGAAGGGATAAAGAAAATGGGACCTGTATCTCTAGATACCCACATTGCAACAAATTCACACGTTTTTGCTGTTTTTTGTTGTTGTTTGGTTGGTTTTGATTTTTTGTTTTTTTGAGACAGGGTCTCACTATGTAGCTTCGACTTTCCTGGTACTCAGTATATAGACCAAGCTGGCCCTGAACTCACAGAGATCCACCTGCCTCTTCCCCCAAGTGCTGAAAATAAAAGTGTGTGCCACCACATCCAGGGAGATTCCCATTTTTTAAAGAAGGCAGTTCTGCCCTTTGGGGGAAAATGGATGAACCTCAAGGAGTGTGCTTTGAAGGAAGTCAAGAGCAGAGCAATGAATACTCACATATACATCAAGTCTACAGAGAATCTCATAGAAAACCAGAAGGTGCTTGCCAGTCATTGGCTATGGCAGAATAAAGGAGTGTTAGTCAAGTGTATAACAGTAACAAGAAAATAACACATGAGTACAATTCTCACTACATATTCCTTAGTAGTGTGTGCTTGGTGGTGTTGTATATCACCTTCACATAAACTAGAGTCATCAGAGAAAGGAGCCTCAGCTGAGGAAATGCCTACTTGAGATCCAGCTATAAGGCATTTCTCATTTAGTGATCAATGGCAGAGGTCTAAGCCCATGGTGGGTGGTTCTAACCCTGGGTTGTTCGTCCTGGGTTCTGTAAAAAGGTGGACTGAACAAACCATGGAAAGCAAACCAGTAAGCAGCTCCCCACATGGCCTCTGTACCAGCTCCTGCCTCTGGGATCCTGCCCTGTTTCAGTTCCTGCCCTGACTTCCTTCAGTGATGAACAGCAATGTTAAAGTATAAACCAAATAAACCCTTTTCTCCCCAACTTGCCTTTGGTCATGGTGTCTCGCTGCAGCAATAGGAACCCTGACTAAGAAAATGTAGTACATTTTCTCCTACGTGGTACCAGGGATGGAACCCAGGGTCTTGCATATGATAGATAAGTGCTCTACCACTAAGCTATACTGGCCCCTTTTAAAGGAACACATTTTGTTTGAGGCAGTGTCTCACTAAATTCCCCTGGCTGGCCTTGGAATTGCAGCCCTACTACCTTAGCCTCCCAAGTAGCTGGGGTTACTGGCTCATGTCATCAGGCCTGGTGTAGTAATCGGTTTTATACTTGGGAAAATATGTGAAATGAGTCTGAATGAATAATGCAGTGGGGCAGGTATCGTATGTTGTCTCAGGTGCCAAAGGGTGTCATCTTCTAAGATAAATGCAAGGCTGTGGGAATTTTCTTGCTTTCTCTCCTAGGATTTTTGAAATGAGATGAGATAATCAGTGAGGAAGGACCAAGGATTAGATGAAGGAGAGGGGTTGGGGCTTTACAGGCATTCAGGGTTGGCCTCACTATTTCCAACAACCAAACAGCTACAGAACACCATTGGGATGGGGGTATTTTGCTCTTTAAAAACAATTGGTAAACAGCTGTTTATAGAGAACTGTCTGTGCTACATAGGCATTGTGCCTGATGACTTTTCTGGATATAGGAAGCATACTATAAGCAACTTCACTGGATAAACAAGATATAGGAGAGGAAACATCTCTTCAGGTGTTCACTGAAGGGTCCAGCAGAAAGTCATAGGAAGAGGTGATGCCACATGGAACTTTCCAGAAAGCCTCCTGTGAGAGGGAGGGTTTGAAGAGGTGAGAAGGATGTAATATGGACAAGCCCAGGGGGAATGTGGTGCCTCTGTGAATCCGGTAGGTATCCCAACCAGAGTGTTGTGAGAAATGGCACCCTGGTCTCTCAAGAGCACAGTCTTGGCCTCTGGCATTATGCGTGCAAGTGCATGACTGCACACATGGTTACACTCCCATGGTTTACACGTGAGAGCTGTGGTTACAAAGACAACATACGTGATGGTGCATGATGAGATGACTCGGCCTTCATAAATCCTTTGCTGGGTCCTCCCTATGAGAAAGGGTTGTCTTGCCATGGGCAAGCCTGAGCCACAAAAATCTTTCCAGTGGCTTCAGTCATTCCCCATTCTTAATATGGCTGTGAAAACAAATGACTCAGTGGTAGTTCTTCTGCTGTCCTTAATTGTCCTATTCTGTATGATGAACAAGGACATGGTCCGAAGCAGACATGTGAGAGGAGAATTGGTATAGGTGCCCTTATCCATCCATCCTGTATCATACTGGGGTTTCCCAAATGTGTCTCACTCTGCTCCAGAGAGTTTCAGAGGACAGGTTTTTAATTTATTTATTTAGATAAAGCCTCACTGTGTAGCTCTGAGTGTTCTAGAGCTCTATGTAGACCAGGCTAGCCTCAAACTCACAGAGTTCTGCCTGCTCCTGCCTCCCAAATGCTGAGATTAAAGGTGTGCACCACTATACCTGGCAGAGGACAGATATTCTTAAAGTTGGTATTTAGTTGATCTTTGCTTATAAATTTTAAAGCAAGATATGTTCCTATGAAACACAGAGTTTACAAATACTGGTGTGTCTCTCAGATGGTGTTGAAATGCTACTTCTGCTGCTGTTCCTGTAGTCTGTGCTGCACATTCCATGTGCCCCCGTGCTCTTCCCTTGCTCCTGATTCCTTGTTCATTCTGGCAGTGGGGTAGGGGAGGTGTTGAGCATTACTGGTCCCACAGTGTCAAGCTCCTGTACCCCTTTTTCTGGTGTACTTTTCTGTACCCCTTCACCTGATACATACACTAAGTTAAGTCTCTACGACATTCAGCCTCCTCCATTTTCTTCCTGTGCTTCTGCTTGACTGCAGTGATGGAGGCAGGGAGATAATGAGCGTTGATAGTCTTTCCATTTTCCTGTACTGCTTTTTTTTTTTATAATGTCCGTAGCTTGCTGGGTTCTGTCTCTGCTGTATGCAGTCACTGCCACACTCTTCCCATGATCCTCCTGGCCATCAGAGTCATGGTGGGGTATGGGAGTGATGAGCTTTACTCACCTGTCAGTCTCCGACTTCCCATCCCCACCGCCCCTGTTCCTGGTGCCATAATCATGGCTTGTCACGCTCAGCTCTCCTCTCTGGGCACTGAATTCAGCCTTGATTGGTGGTCCAGCAGTGCATAGGTCCATGGCCTCTCTCTACCTCAGCCTCGCTCCTCACATATCTTTGGACCTAACTTGCTGTATCCCACTAGTCCAGACATGGGAGGAAAAGAGGGTTGGGTATTCCGAGCAAGAGGACCCTCAAACTAAGCCTTAAGTTCAGGCCTTATAATTTGTTAGCTATTGCCTTTTGACCATAAAACACAAGGAAAAGGTCTCCAAGATCTCTTACAGAGTTGGAAAGATTGACTTTTGTACTTAAAGGGTTCTATTTTTTTGGTTGTTAACTTATATCTCATTGAAAATATATCTATATTCCCCAGCTCCCTTAAGTGTTAGCAGGAGCCAGATGACTGAGCCTAGCCAATTAGCTATGGCTTTGGCCTTAGTGCTGCTACGCTATTTCCCTGGACTTTCTCAGACTGCCTCTCTACCCTCTCTGCTCAGGAGAACGACATATGACACTGTGGAAGACACTGCAGAGCAGCTGGACAGCAGTGGAATGTTTCACTGGTGCCGATCAACACCCTTGGATCAGGTGATTCTGGTAGGTGACCACACCACAAAGCTCAGGTAACACGCAGTTTGAAGGGCGAAGAATGACCTACGAGTCACAAGAAGAAGCAGCTTGTCTGTAAACCACAAGAAGCAGCAGCTTGTCTGTAAACCGTGAGTCTGGATGGAAAGCTACATTAACCACACACATTTCAGGCCACAAGCCGTGCGTATGTGACAAAGACGTGCTGGCGTGTAAAATGCAGGTGACTTCACCTATGAGGCCCTTCTCTGAGCAGCTTCTCTGAAGTAATTATTTTCAACAATGCTTTCCCTGAAATGTAACAAATCTAAAGGCGCTAGATAAACATACGTACAAGAACTCTGCATTCTTTTGTTTTAAAATAAAAATGCCCCTAATTTATTGGTCAAAATTTGACTTTCCTATATTTATATTTAATGCATTAAAAACTGCATCTGTTAAGCAAGCCTTGAAGACATGATAATTCTGTCCCTCCTTCTGCTCTCAAGCAGGTAATTTCCCCATCTGTGACTATTTAATAGTTATGAACATTTTCTTGCTTTTCAAAAGCATTTTAGTACACATACCACTCCTTCTATTCTCTGCCTTTGTTGTTTAATGCCAGTATCCTGACAGAATATGTTCAAATATTTATAAAGCACGACCACTCATTTGATCAGAACCATTCATTTCTCAGGGCTGTCATATCAGCTGTCAGATAACTATTTCGGCAATTCTACCCATGCTAGGTAAATGTCCGCTGAGTAGGAAGTTAAGCGTGTTTTCAGCTTTTTCAGTGGAAGCAGGTCTTAAAAGCTGGACCCAGATGGGCACACTGAAGAGAGGCAGGGAGGGCAGTGGGACAGAAGGTTTTGTTAGATCCTTTCTGTAAAGCATGCAAGCCTGTCTTTGTACTTCCCCTAAAATACTGGTTGTAGAATGTGTGTAGCTCAGAGTGAATGCTGAGTCGTTTATTGAGTTTAGAAAGTGCTCTGGTTTTTATAATGCTTGGGTTTTGGATTTTTGTCCACAGGAATGAAAAGTCCAGGTTTCAAAAACTCAGAGCCTTTGAACTTGGTTCTGCTTGCAGAAGGGTCAAGTTGATTACTCATTTTGCATTACTTTGAACAAATGGCATTCTGTCAAATCACCATTTCTCCTAAGTGTGAGACAGGTTTTGCCATAGGTGGTTGGAGGAAATGGCTTCCATAGCTGTGTTTATAGATGCGGTCTGCCATGGATATTGTTTCTAATTGTTCATGTCATCTCAGCAGAGCAACTATTAGACTTTAGGCACGTTGCATGATATTTACTTAGGGGCTTCATTATTCAAGTTAAAGCTGATCAGATCAAACAGACAACCATTTAATAATTTAGTTACTATTCATATCATCTCTAGGCAGCTCTGGAAAAAAGTAGTTTTATATCCCTGCAGAAGGCATCCCTGCAGAATAAGTCTTCCCCAGTATGTAGTGAGTTCATCAAATAAATGGATGTGTCAGGTATTAATTCTTATTAGTATATATATCCATTTGAAATATTCTAATTTGTATGTACATAGGCTATAAAACTCACTCATGTGAAATTTAAATACATGTAACAGTCTCTACCAACATTCAAGTGTCTTCCTTTAAACTTTTCAAGACTTTGGGTGGAGTGTAGTGGTGCACACCTTTAACCCTAGACTTTGGGTGGGGTGTAGTGGTGCACACCTTTAACCCTAGACTTTGGGTGGGGTGTAGTGGTGCACACCTTTAGCCCCCAGCACATAGGAGACAAAGACAGGTGGGTCTTTGTGAATTGGAGGCCAGCTTGGTGTATATAATGAGTTCTAGGTCAGCTAAGGCTACACCATGAGATCCTGTTTCAAAACACACACACAAACGCACGCACGCATGCACACACACACACCTACCTATACGCACACACATGCACACATGCACACACTTGAGGGCTGAAAAGATGGCTCAGTAGTTAAGAACATTGGCTTCTCCTCAAGAGGACCCAAGTTCGCTTCCTAACACCCACATAATGTCTCACAACTGTCTGTAACTCTAGTTCAGGGGATCTAGGCCCCTTTCCTGGCCTCTATGTGCATAAGGTACACATGTAGTACACAGTCGTGCATGGAGGAAATACACCCCATGCACACAAAATAATAAAATTATTTTATAATTTTTTAAAAATTAGCAAAAAACAAAACAAGAAACCACCCCCCGAACAAACAAACAAAAACCCAGTTTAGGAGCTTAACAAAAATTGAAGTTGATTGACACCTGTTGAAGAGCACGCTTTCAGTGTTACTCAATTTCCACACGAAAGATTTACTATTTCAAACATTTAAACACAGAAAAATTAAAAGTTAAAACAGCTTTTTTATTTACACAGCTAAGATAGAGACAAAAAACACAAAACTGAGTCTTCTGATACCTCCTCTCCAAGCTCTCTGTTTGGTATCAAAGGGAGTTTTAAAATAAGATTGTGTACGTGTGTTCTTGTGTCTACCACATATGTGTGGGTACTCTTGGAGGCCAGGAGAGGGCATCAGATCCCCCCTGGATCTGGAGTTGGAGGCAGCTGTGAGCCACTCAAGGTGGGAGTTGGGAGCTGAGCCCTGATCCTCAGAGGAGCAGCATGTGGTTTTAACTTCACAATGAATTTCCTCAACCTAATAAAGAATTTATCAAATCAGTTCAGTTATTAATGTAATCATATGAACCTGCCATATTCAACCATACTTGACACATCAGATTAACGGTACTGACCTGACTTTTAATTGATTCCGTTCATACTGAAAGACTTAGAAAGCAAAGAGCGCACAGATACACACCCCACATGTGTGTGTATGTGTGTACTTCTTTCATATATATGTATATATGTGCATGTGTAAATATATACATTATATATATGCCGTAGCTGTACCTGTAAGATCCATTTTTGGGTAAGCAATTGAAAGATTTTATTAGCCTATTAAAATACTGCTCTGGAGACAAAGTCAGGAGGGGAAGGAGGTGGGGCTCATTGTAGAACTTTTACCTGTCTGTGAAATTGACCTGAGTCTGGTGTGTGTCTCCTTAGAAACGGTCTGACAAGTCAAAACGTACGTTTCGGAACCACATTATAGCATGTGTGTTTGGAGATGACCAATCAGTCCTGATCGGGCTTCGGAACTTTGTGATGCCCCTGAGAGCCAGCAACTACACCCGGCAAGAGCTGAAGGACATTGTGTTTATCGGGGCTCTGGAATACCTCCAGAGAGAATGGCAATTTCTCTGGAATTTTCCCCAGATATACATTTTGCCTGTAAGCAATACATGAGGATAATGATGTAGTACTAGTATTTATGGTGATAGTAATGATGTTTATAGTTTGCAGTTCTGTGTGCCAGAAACCAGCCACAGTTTGCCTTTATTTCATTTAATCTTCTAAATAATCATATGGGGTAGAATATAAAAATGCCAAACCTTAGGCATGGAAACAATAGGTTTCCAAGTAGGTAGCTTGTCCAAGATCACAGAACAGGTGAGTGGAAAGAGGAGGATTTAAATCCAGACATTAAGGCTTGGTATGGGAGGTCATGCTGAACTGTGTGGAGCTAGCAGGCAGTACCATATATGATATATCATAGTAATTGCGCAGCATAAGTTTTAGACTGGGCCGATAAGCAAGCAACAAGTATGTTTATACCATAATAATTGCGCAGCTTAAGTTTTAAGTTTTAAGAAGCACTTAACATTTTAAAAAGTGCTTCTGGTCAGAAAATAATTACAGACAAATCCAGATAAGTCACAGTGTTGGATAAATGGAC
>JAQHUG010000382.1:1364441-1390351 GCA_028555095.1 Dicrostonyx torquatus | reverse complement strand
GGCCCACATCTGTTTTCTTAAATTTATTTATTGTGTGGGGGAGATGGGCATATGCCATGGTTTGGGGGTCAGAGGTCAGCTTGTCAAGTTGGTTCTCTCCTTCCACGTGGAACTGGGTTGGGTCAGGCTGTCAGGCAGTGACAAGTGCCATCGTGCAGGTCTTTCCCATCACTGTAATTCAAATGACAGCAATGCTCCTTGCTATCTTCACACAGCCAGCTCGGTTTCCCTGGCTTGCAGATGTTCTTCACACTTCAAATGTTCAAATCAGCCCCACATAAAATCCACATAGCCCATGCTTCTGCTTGTAACACCTCTTACAAACCAGGACCACTGCCGGTCCACATGGCCCTGTCGCGTGACTGTTGTGTGAAACATTAACGCAGACACATTTGAAGAAGCACCAAAGCAGAGGCTGAAACACTTAAAAATAAACAGACACTTGTCTTTGTTTCTTCTCCAAGAGAAGGGGGACATCACTCTTGGCCTATGAAACGTCCTTGAGCTGACACAGGTGTGCTGGGAAACCACAGAGCAAGGGGTGGCCTTTAGCTCCGCTCCGCCAGAGCACTGAGTCCATCCCTCTGCAGGAGAGGTAAAGATTATCCAATTACACAGGGGCAAGATGGCATGATGAACGGCTCCTCCCTGCAAAACCTCATTCCAGCTCTCTGGACAATGGAGCGAAGGGACAGAGCCAGCCACACGCAGAGCACCAAGAGCGAGCACACTGCTACAGCAGAACAGCATGTCCCTCTCACCGGAAGACCGACAAGCTAACACCTGACCCCAAAGAAATGAAACTGCAAGGCTTCTACTTTCTTCACGGGAAGCTGCTGTGTCAAATGGCCACGCCTAAGCAGCAAGTGACTCTTACCAATATAATACATGGGATGAAACGATTCCAAAAGCTCACAAAGTTAGGTCAGAATATATAAGCTCCCTCAGTGCAGCCAAACTAAGGTTATATTTTCATACTTCCAATTGAGCTGAATGGCCAACAGCTAGGCAGAAGATATAGGTGGGATTTCCAGGGAGAGAAAGGAAGAGGAGGAAGAATTCAGGGGCAGGAGACATCAGGAGACAATACCAAGTGATAGAACGTGGATGACTAAAATGGCCTAATTTAAGTTATAAGAGCTAGTTAGGAACAAGCCCACGCTACAGGCCAAGCTTTCATAATTAGTAAGAAGTCTCCATGTCATTATTTGGGAGCTGGCTGACGGGACAGGGAAAGACTTGTTACAGAACACTGCTGACTAATGAAGTCTGTGGTCCTTCAGGAGACCCAAGACCCTAATGGATAAACATGTGAGAATACAGTCTCTCTTCCTGCTGTCTGTCCTTCCTTCCTAGACCAGTTCCACTATGGAGCCAAGGCTGGCTCCAAACCCAAACTTCAAATCCCCTTCCCTCTACCTTCAACTGCTGGGGTTACATGTGTGTGTCACATGACCATCATTCTTCTTCCCTTTAAAACATGAAAGAACTTTCCTTTACAGCTGATTAAAGGGCAGAGAGATGGCTTGGCAATAAAGAATGCATATTGTTCATAAAGAAGACCTGGGTTTGGGTCCCAGCACCTACATTGAGTGGCTCACAAATACCTTGACTCCAGCTCCAGGGGATCCAATGCCTCTGGCCTCTGTGGACACGGACAGATGGATACACACACACACACACACACACACACACACACACACACCTTTGGCCTCTGTGATCTCTCTCACACACACACATGGACAGGGAGAGAGAGAGAGACAGAGACAGACACACATGGACAGACTTACAAAGAGACAAACACACACAAAAACACATACACATTACTTTTTTAAAGTAAATCTTCAAGTTGATTAAACCAGCCTGTTTGGTCTAACAAGTTTGCTCTATTTTTTTTTTTTTGTCTTGTCTACTGGTTCACTCGCCAGGATCACTGTTAACCAGGCAGACGCTTCTACCCATAGGAAAAGGAACCCACACTGAGGTCCTGAGTGACATGCTGCCCTTGTGGGGCGCTTTGGCCCCCAAAGTCCTAAGCTAATGGGAAACAGAGGAAGATGCAGTGGAAGGGTGGAGAAGAAGAGAACCAGTGTGGCAACCTTCTAAAACTCAATCCAGAAGGTTCTTTAGGAACTAAATGTTTCTCAAACATCTCCATCTTCAGCCATGTTGGGAGAATAAAGGGAAAGACCTGTTTGCACCCTCGTGAGCATGCCCTATGGTCAGAGACTGCATTACAGTCTGCTCGGATGCCCAGGACTGGAATAGACATGGCAGACGCACCAACGCTTGCTGAACAAAGAATAATGATCATCTATGTGTGTCTGCTTTTGGTGACTGTCCTGAGGTGGAAGAGCTGCCATCTGTGTACGTTATTTCTGGGGTTTTTTTTTGTTGTTTTTTTTGTTTTTTGTTTTTTCGAGACAGGGTTTCTCTGTGGCTTTGAAGCCTGTCCTGGAACTAGCTCTTGTAGACCAGGCTGGCCTCAAACTCGCAGAGATCCACTTGCCTCTGCCTCCTGAGTGCTGGGATTAAAGGCGTGCGCCCCCACCGCCCGGCTATTTCTGGGTCATTGTTTTCCGGTCATGTTCTCCTCAACAACTTACCTCAGTAAGAACCTCAGGAAAGATATCGCAATGATGAGTGATAGACCAACAAGAAATGCGATGGTCACAGCTATAAAAGAAAAAAAAATATTACCCTTGAGATGTTATCGTAAGTATCAAAGCTGTTGGGGCATGACATTACCGTGTCAGTGAAAACTGGAAGCAATGTGAAAAAAAGCCCACACGCCTACGTTAAACGTTGTATAAACAAGGAAGACCGAAGCATGCAGAAGCATTGTATGACATGCTCACAACGCATCCATCACTCAGTTCCTGGATGATTTATTACTATCACCAAAGGATCGTCTCCTGGAGCTGGGGACGCAGCTCAGTGATGGAGCACTGACCTCACATTTTCAAGCACTTGGGTTCTAGCTTCAGCCAAACAAAAACGGTATCGTGAGGTTTTATCTATGGAGTCCCTTCTCCTTGTTCATTTCATCCCTATGTACTTCACTGTGTTCATAAGACATGGGTCCTGCAGAAGGTCTGGTGACCTCGTGTGTTTCCTGTCGTACCACACAACAGGGTCAGTCTACTAAACCAGTTCTCCTCAAACCCATCAAGGTCATGAAAGACAGAGGAAGGCCAAGAGCACACTGACAAGGCAGTTTTGACAACTAAATGCAACGTGGGATCCTAGACTAACTCCTGAGTGAGAGAAACGACACCAAGGTAAATGGCTCAGCAATAAATGCCCTTGCCACCAAGCCTGCAACCCGAGTTCCAAGCCCAGGACCCCCGTGGTAGAAGAAGAGAACAAAAGCCCCAAAGTTGACCTTTGACTCCACAACATGTGGACTGTGGAACCAACAACAGAATAAATAAACAAATGTATGTTAAAAAAAAGACAACTTGAGATTTGAATGTGTGTAGATCGGGGCTGTGTAAATGTTAAGTTTCTGACCCCAATAATTACATACAGGGTAATTATAGTATGATTATACAGTTTAAGGACCTACACACAGCTAGATAAAGGGTGTTCGCAAACTTTCTGTAACATTTCTGTAAACCTAAAACTTCTTCAGAAACAGTGTCATGCAAAGCTACCAACAACTCTTTCATACTGAGGAGGCACTGCCTATAACTGACCATGTGACACACATACACACTGGAGAAGCACCTGCAGCTGATGGCGTGACATAGATACGCTAAGCTGGCAAGAGCCTGTCTATCTGGTGTCACAGCACACAGTGGCTTCCAGGTCCAGGCTCAGCAACAAGCACCTTTACCTGATGAGCCATCTCACTGGCCCTCAACAGACAACTTTAAATTACCGCCCATATTAAGTGCTCCTGTTACTCCAAAGGCAACTTAAGTATTATTTTTATTTTCCTCTTCTTTGATTCATAATAACCCTACAGTTTTTATACTTTTTACATGTTAGTTTTTCATCAGTGACATTTATTACATTTTAACTGTGTTTATATCTAATTTTGGTGTGTACATACGTGTGCTTCACTGTGCATGTGTGGAGGTCGGAGGCCAGCTTGCAGGAGTCTGGTCTCTCCTACCATGTGAGATCCAGGGGACTGAACTTGGATCTTCAGGCTTCGTGGCAAGGGCTTTAACCTGCTGAGCCATCTTGCTGGGCTACTCATTACTCTTTTAACTCCGTGGGCTGGCCACACTGCTCCCATGGTAAGGGCTCTTACATTCTTTTGAAATAACATCAATCTTAGCTCTCGGTGAACAGAACTTACTAATGACACGAAGGTCCCCTGTTGTTCTTTAAAGAGTATCACACACAGTAATATCTAGAGAGGGTTCAAGGTGACAGATGCTCTGCCGTGGAGCTGTGGGAAAATGAAGGCTGTCCCTTACTGTGAGGGGACCTCAGGAGCTGTCAGTGTCAAGGCTCCCAGGAAACACTATGTATGCCCTAACCCCCCAAACAGAAAGTTAACTGCCCTGTTTCTAGTTTCTTTTCACATGTGCTTAAACCCAGTGATATCAAAATACGGAACTATATCACATAATTTTCTTCATATATACCTATGACATAGCAAAGCCACCAAACTGGGACTGGAGGTATAGAATACATGCTTTAGCATGGGTGAGGTCCTGATTCTAATCCCCAGCACCAAAAAGAAACTCCAACTGTACCACAAATGAATGGTAGCGGTAATACATAATCCATGTTTTAAATGAATGACCACGTCATGAAGTGTCAGACGCAAGAAGACAGAAAACTTTGAAAATACAAACTTAAGAAACCAACGAAGAAGCATATATACATACGAAGGTTACTGTCCACTGGATTCTCGTTGACAACTAGGTCACAGGCGACTTCACTGGCTCCAGGGGAAGCATGCTGGACCAAAAGGGAATAGTTTCCAAACTCTCCAAATTTGTATTCCAGCCTAAAAAGAGCAGGTAAAATGATGGCCAATGGTTACACTAGGAAATAAGGAACTAGACCAGTGGTTCTCAACTTATGGGCCAAGACCCTGTGGGGTTGAATATCAATTATCCCGCATATCAGACATTGATATTATAACAGCAGCAAAATTGCAGTTATGAAGTAGCAAAAAATAGTTTTATGGTTGGGGGTCACCATAACATGAGGAGCTGTGTTAGGAAGGTTGAGAACCTCTTGAGCTAGACTCTGCTAACACCATCAGCAGGGAACAATATAAATTCTTTTTTTAAAAAAAAAAAATTTATGTATTTATTAAGGATACAATATTCTGCCTGCATGTGTGCCTGCAGGTCAGAAGAGGGCACCAGATCTCATTACAGATGGTTGTGAGCCACCATGTGGTTTCTGGGAATTGAACTCAGGACCTTTGGAAGAACAGGCAACGCTCCTAACCACTGAGCCATCTCTCCAGCCCAACAATATGAATTCTTATATACAGATCGGGAAGATTAAGTATTTTAAAGAGAGGAAAAACAAAACGATGCAGAAAAAAAGAAAAGCAGACTCAAGTTAGACCACGACGAACAGGCACGGACCTGCAAGCTGCAGTCTCTCTGAGGGTGTAATTAACTTGTAGGATGGACCCGTGCTGGGTGCTCACAGACACGGCCGCAACGCTTGGCTTCGCAGGTTTGCCACTGTGAGAGACGTTCGCCAGAGGCTGGAAGATGCACTGTGGAGACAAAGCCAGCAGGCACAGTGACAGAGTGTTCTCATTCTCAGACTAGGAGCCACTGCCACTCGGCAGGGCCCTGAGCTGTTAGGCAGGAGCCTTCCCATAAACGACATCTCTCGTCCTGTTAGGGGTCTTCAAAGTCTCTCAGTGGTTGGGGGACAAGATATTCAAGAGAAAAATCCTAACTCTTCCTGTACGTTAAAAAATTTAAACTGTAGTAATGCAGATAAAATTTGCCCATTTTATATTAAAATAATGACTGCCATGATGGAATTGAACAATCTTTATTTATAGGTAAATTTTTCACAAGTTAATAAATACAGCCTACTTTAAATCTTGCATTATATTGTTTCAATATTATTTAACCAATTTACAGGATCCTATTTTACATATTTCTATTTACTACACATATGTCACCAACTATAAGAACTGTGGGTATTTATATCTTCCAGGATTTTCTACTGTAGCTTTACATTTTTGTCATATAAATTTATTGTTTTAAAATATCTACCCATGAGGTTCTTAATCTTTTAAATTCTTTCCTTAATGCAAATTTACAAAAGTGAAATTACTGGATAAGAAGCGTCTTAGCCAATGGTGGTGTCGGCAGCAGACCACACCTATAATCCCAGCAATTGGGAGGCAGAGGCAGGTGGATCTCTGTGAGTTTGAGGCCAGCCTGGTCTACAGAGAGAATTGTGGGACACCCAAGGCTATATATAGAGAAACCCTGTCTCAAAAACCAAAACCTTAATTTTAATAAGAATTCCTGCCCTTTGGCCTAGCAGTACTCAAATAAATAAGTTTTTTTAAAAAAATTTATTTAAAGAAAGGATAAGGGAATAGAACCAATGGCTGCCAAACATTCTCCCTTGATCATATTCCATCTAGTTCTTTATTATAAACTATTTTTGTTTCCTTGCCTGTAAATCTGAAGGGGACAAGAAATGGGCTTAGACATCAGAACACTTGAAGGGTGTACCAAACAAGGCCCGAAGCGAATGGAGAGGATGCAGACAAATACGCACTTGGTAACAGGACTCAGATTTCCAGTACACGGTTAGGCTTGTTCCTGACAGTTCATTGTGGATGAGAAGCAGAGCCTGATCCATCTTCAGCTCCACAGGCCTCTTTTCATCTACATCTGATAAGGATCAGGAAGAAAAGTTACAAAACAAAACCAAGAAACCAAAAACCCAAAGCACCAGAGGGAGACAAAAGAGCACAGCATCAGTGCTTCACAAAGACCTACAGGCCGGAGCATGTGCGGTCTTCAGCCCAGTGCACCGTGACCTGTGTGCAACGCCACACGCAGAGGCCCTTTGCACAGATGGCTCAGCTACAACTGAGGTCCCATCAGCACCATTCACATCCAGGGTGCGAGGACTGTCTGAGGAGGTAACACTCACTGAATAATAAGGAGGTCATGCGCTAGGCTCTTTTCTGTTTTGCAGAAGAACAAAGCTCACAGCTTTTGCCCCTGCTGGGGCCACAGCTCTCCAATGAAATCACTGATCTGAATCAAGGGTCTGTTATTTCCACGTCTAGACTTTACCACACTAGTTATGAGCTCAGCTTCTGCAACTTGTTACAAATGCAGACTGCAGCTCTACCTCTCCAAGGAGGCAACAAGGGACATCAAAGGCTGGAGAGGTGGCTCAGCCACTAAGAGCACTAGCTGCTCTTCCAGAGGACACTAGTTGGACTCCCAGCACCCATATGGCAACTCACAACTGTCTGTAACTGCAGTTTCAGGAGATCTGACATCCTTTTCTGGCCTCTGCAAGTACCAGGCATGCCCATGGTGCAGAGACATACATGCAGACAAGACCACCCATATATATAATCATTACATGAGGAGACACCAAGATACAGATGTGTGTGAAAACAATGGCAGGCAAGGCCATCACCCTCAACGTCCATCCCAGTGACTTCATTGAGAATATCACAGCCAAGAGCCAATCAGGGCACCCAACCTGACCACCAGTTCTCGATACACAGCAACGGCAGCCAGAGTATGACTTCATGCTCTTGGGCTACACCGTCTAGAAACAGTCCAGCCTGCACCAACTGCTGCACTTACACGGAGGCATCATGCAGCTCTCCCAGAAGCAAAACTAATGAGAAGACCGGCCCCAAGTGCTACGCCTACCTGCACTTACCAGCTGTGTGCTGTAGCCACTCCTTCAGCCTCCAACCCAAGGCCAAGCAAAGCCAAGGGCAGCTGCCAGGCCTATATTCTTGGGACCCTAATAATGTAACGAAGTCCCACTTACACTGATAGGGATAGTAAAGGAAATACGTGGATGCAGCCTGCAGCCCTCCCTCCCAACTCACATAAGCAGGTGGGCAAGGCTCCTGGGCCCTTCTGCCTCTTTAGACCTCTTCTATCTCATCCTTCTGGTGGGGACTCTGAATCTCCTTCTAGCTTTAATGGGAGATCTGAAGGAGTCACAAGTGTGGGGGACGACTGAAGGCTGGAAACTCTCTGCTTTAGCACTCAGCATGAGGTCCAAGTCACAGCTTGCTAGATGACATCATTAGGGTGGCACAAAGATGATAATCATTTAGGGACAGGGGTGTAGGCTTCAGGGACCGAACTCAAGCAGTCGGGTTTGACAACACACTTTATTGCTGAGACATGCTGTCACCCTTGTATTTTTTTTTTTAAACAAAGTACCCAGAGAATGAACTTTCATGAGTGGGGTTTTCCCTCCAAAATAGTCTGTCGAAGATTTTAGTACAATCTCAAAAGTACTGTGAAATTCCAGTCCTATTTAGTGGGGCTGGCAGTGACTTTCTCACCATGTGCCACATCCCAAAAGTCTTATGTATTAGTGTTCTCCCCTCCACCGCCAGTTGGGGTTTCTCTGCATTGCCGTGATTGGCCTTGAACTGTTGGCTTCGGGGATCCTTTTGCTTAAGCCTCCCAAAGAGCTGGGGCTCCAGGCAGGCACCACTGTGAGACCTAGGGAAATCAACCAACTGGCTGAAGGTCACGAGCTGCTAGCAGGCTGGTCTAAGCGGAGGTCAGTCAGCCGTAGCAGCTAAGGCCTAGGTTACCACACTCCAGGGAGGAAGTGTATCTGCTCGGGGATCTCTGTTCTCAATCGGCCTTTGGATTTCTCCCTCACTTTCCAGTTGATAAATAGAAAACAGAGCTTTGAACATGTCCTCCAAATGCTTGACATCAATGTGTTTCTATCCTGTGATTGGCTGCATGACTATGTTCCTATCCTGTGATTGGCTGCATGACTGTTTTCCTAGCCTGTGATTGGCTGGAATATTTATTTAATCCCTCTCCTAAACCCAGGTAGTCTTAGGTTTGTTTGCTTGTTTTATCTTTGTCGTAATTGTCTTTTTCATTTTTCCTGCTAATTTTTTAAAGTGCATTTGGATGCCTTGCATGTATATATACCCCATGAGTGCCTGGTGCCCAAAGAGGCCAGAAAACAGCATCAGAACCCCGAGAACTTGAGTCATATATGGCTGTGAGCTGTCATATGGATGCTGGGAATCGAACCTGGGTTGTTTGGAAGAACAACCAGTTAGTTCACTTAACCCGGAGACACCTCTCCACACCATTTTTGACGCTTTTCCTTTTCGAGTTTAGTGTAATTCTCTGTGCACCGATTCTTCTTTTCTCTATAATTTCAGCATCCCTTAGTGGCTGGAATGACTATACTTTTTCTTCGTCCTGAGTGATGCTTCGATTTCCCTTGTGGATTCTAGACTGTAACGCTCTTGACATTGTTACTGTGGTAGTCAGGACTACACAGAGTCCCTCAGACCTAGCCGAACATCAGAACTGCCTGGGAAGCTTCAAAGAGAACAGCAACAAGTTCATACACCCTGACCAGACTCCAAACTCAGCATGATTTTTTAAAATCGCTCCTTCCAACGACAAGCCTAAAACCCTGATCTCTTACACCTTTCTTTGTACTTCTTTGCATTACGTCAATGTATTTTTAAAGTTTGGACAGTGGAGGGGTGTGTTTCACACAGACGCCACATCCAAGTTCTGATCCAGAAAAGGGGGTGGATGGTGGGGAAGAGGCAGGCGACACACCGTGCGGGATTATAGGCCCTACCCCACACAATGCGCAAAGAGGGGTTGTCCACCTGCCTCAGTCCCTGAGCCAAACTAGCTTCGAAAGGGGTTTGTGGAACGGTGTTGCAGGACCCTGGTGACCTTGGGGTCGAGGGAACTCCCAGAATTTCTTTCTTTTTTTTTTTTTTTCCACCCCTTTCCCCGGTGAATTTGGAGCAGGACTGAGCACCCAACCCGGGCGCCCGCGACTGAACCTGGGAAGCCAGACCCGGCCAGGCTCCCGGGTCGCAGCTCCCGCGACGCCGGCACTGTAACCCACCCTAGAGTGGACCCGGCGCCTCGCTCAGGTCCTGTGTCCCGGGGATCGTGGGGACGTCCCGGGCAGGCCCGCGCAGGATCCCCGCTGCCCCCAGCCCGCGCGGCCGCTCACCTGGCTCCGCCCGGCGGCCGGGGGCGAGCAGCGTGGCGCTCAGCACCGTGCCGGCCAGCAGCAGCGCGACCAGCGCCGGGCCCGCGCCCATGCCGCCAGCCGCCTCCCTCGGGGAGCTGCACTCCTCTGTCACCACTGCCGAGTTGCGCTCCTTCGCCCGGCGCCTGCGCGAGCTCGACCGGCCCGTCAGCGCCCGCTCCATGTCGTCACCGCCGCTGTCCCGCTCGGGAAGGCGGGGCTTCACCGCCACAGACCCCGCCTCCTGCCTCCCTAAGCCCCGCCCCACTAGTGGGACAGTGTGTTCCTATCCGTAGTACCGCAGAGTGCGTCCTGATTGTTTCCTACCCTTTGCGCAGTGTTTTCCAGTGGAGAGAAACATCCGGAAGAGTGGTCTTTGCTTCCCCAGTTATTCACCCTCACCACTTTCCTGACCGACATTCTAAATTCTTACATCCTAGCCTTTTAACGTGCCCCTGTCCATGTAGAAGATTCCTGCGTAACGACCAAGACTGAAGGGCTTCCCCCTCACACGCACAAACTCTAGGCGTCAACTACATAGAGGGAAGTATACATCCCCTAAAAGGTCTCCTGTTTCTGGCACGGTAAAGAGGCTGCTGCCAATTTTCTGTGGACATCAAAGGTGCGCAGGAATGAGGACCCTGCAGATCCACACTGCTGTTTGTAAACCCAGAGAAACTGTCACATATGAAAAAGGACGGGCACGATTTGTAACACAATTGCTTCTAATAGCAAAATCGCATGAGCAATCTAAATGGCCTTCACACTATGCAGCCGATGAAATGCTCAGCCCTTCACATAGCCACGTGGGAGAGTCTTAAATAAGATGAAGGGAGACAGGCTGCGCTTAGCTTTGCAATTACATTTATTTAATTTCTTAGATGGACTCATTTAAAAATCCAACTATGCAAAGAAACAAACGTGCTATTGCATTAAAAGAATCACATTCTAGCCAGGCGTGTTGGCGCACACCTTTATCCCAGCGTTTGGGCAGCAGAGGCGGGAGGATCTCTGTGAGTTCGAGGCCAGCCTGGTCTACAAGAGCTAGTTCCAGGACAGGCTCCAAAGCCACAGAGAAACCCTGTCTCGAAAAAAAGAAAAAAAAAGGGGGTGGTGGTGCTGCTACCTCAAGGCTGTAACACAGGGCGGCACTACTGCTTATGGCTGTCCCCTGCTGCTCCTTGATGCTGCCAAATGCTGGGGAAAATTAAAGGTGAGGTGATAGCAGCCCTGGCAGAGCTCCCCTTGTGTACTCACAAGCTCTACCCAGCTAGAGCAGAAGACCCTTCAACCTCTAGTGTTGAAGGAAGTGACAGGAGTTAAACAGAGCTCAGTAGGTGGTTCCCCAGTTGGGGACTGTAGGAAGCCTTCACATGGCAGTTCATAGCGGCTGGAACTCCAGTCCAGGGATTAGATTCCTTTTTCTCATCTTCCTGGTCATGGCGGCAAGCACACACTTAATTGCAGGTAAGCGCTTTTAAATCCAAAAAAATTAAAATATTGAAAAGAAAGAAAAAAAACCCAAACAAATCTTGACAAATCCACTGAATATTTACTATCTCAATACAACCGGAATGGCTGGATGTCTTCAATAAAACTTATGTGGAAAAAAAGGCATCAGAGGAAAATAAAAACCTACCTTAGAAAACATAATTGATTCAAGTATATGCACACAAAACTGACACTTTTGCCTTGTTATATAGGAGTAAAAAATGACTCTAGGCTTCCTTCTTTGTAAGGTCTCTCCTATTCTTGTAATATGCATCTTTAAAAACCAAATCATGCTGCATATTTTGAAAAGGTTCTGAAACTCTGGGGTAGTGGATTAAGTAGCACGAATAATAAAAACCCAGAGGCAGATATTGGGGTTTAGCCTGAAGATCAGAAAAGTAAGCAGCCAGCCATTAGGGAGTTCTTACCACTATGAAATCTTCAGACTGAAAGAGAGAGCTCCTGTCTCATCCCGCCTTACATTCCTCTCCAGTGCTGATATTAAAGGTGTACTCCCCCACCAACGCTCAGCCTCTGTGGCTAACTAACGTGACTGCTGGAATTAAAGGTGTGTGCCAGCACTGCCTGGCCTGTATGGCTGACTAGTGTGGCTGTTTTGCACTGACCTTCAGGCAATTTATTAAAATACAATGAAATATCAAAATGAGTGACGAAAACTGTTGTGGGATGTTTTTACACTGTGTGAAGATGTGGCATTACCTCTCTTGCATCTTACAGCTCCTGTTTTCTCTTCGTGTCTGGCTGGCGACTTCCTGCCCACCTAAATCCCTTCTCCTATTCCTCTCCCCAGAAATCCCGCTTATCCTCTCCTGCCTAGCTATTGGCCATTCAGCTTTTTATTATACCAATCACAGCAGCACACCTTCACAGTGTACAAATATTCTGCAACAGAAGACAGATGTACTTAATGGAAATTCAATGAAATAAATGTAATATAGTCTCCAACTTGAATCTCTTACGCCTTAATTCAGCATATGAAAAATACAGGTTAAATGCAAGATTAGAGAGATTAGTAAAACATTGGAATTTTCTCCTTCAGAATCTCCACAGTCCTTAAAACACTTATGATTTGCATAACGTCATTATCAAAGTTTATATTCCATGTTTTAGACATAATGATGAATATAATAAATTACATGGTAATGAAAAAAGATGTGGATCTCCGGGCAAACAAATAGGAGGAAACTGACAGATATCACTAAAAATAACCACGAAAATGTGTGTCTCCTGGGACAGAAGTTACCAGAAGATGTAGTTGGAACCCAAATCTCCACAAGACCAGGTAGGATGCAGACCTGCAGCAGCTCCATGGGTCCCACCAGTTTGTCCACAAGACCTCTGAAGCAGTCACTGGTTGGGCATCCAAGAAAGCCCTGGGCATCACCTACATCAAGACATCAACTTGATGTGATGGTCTCGAGGGGCTGAAGCTTGTCTCCAACATCACCCCGGAAAAGACAGGAACTGACAGGAGGTCCCTGTGGAGTTCTGCAGCCAAGTGACTCAAAGAGCTGCCACAGACAGCGATATCTTATTTGTATCTGAATAAATAAAGCTTACCTGAAGTTCAGAGAGTGAAACAGCCACACCGATCAGCCTTACAGACCAGGCAGTGGCGACACACACCTTTAATCCCAGTAGCCACACTAGTTTCCATAGAAACTGGGCAGTGCACACCTTTAATCCCAGCCCTAGAGAGGATTGAAAGACGGGAGGAGACAGCTCTCAAACACAGTCTCATGCTGAGATTCCTGGAGGCAGGATCACCATTTTGGACTGAGATAGAAGCAGCTGGTTGTTTTGCTTTTCTGATCTTTAGGTTTAACCCCAATTTCTTTTTTTTTTTCTTTTCTCTGTAGCTTTGGAGCCTGTCCTGGAACTAGCTCTTGTAGACCAGGCTGGTCTCGAACTCACAAAGATCCTCCTGCCTCTGCCTCCCAAGTGCTGGGATTAAAGGCGTGCGCCGCCACCACCCGGCTAACCCCAATTTCTATCTCTGGGCTTTTATTAATCGTGCTATAGACAACCAACTTCTGAATCACTGTGGCAGACCACAGACCCCATGGAGCTCTACAGAACTCTTGAGAACATCATTCATGGGGGCTGGAGAGGCGGCTCAGCAAACTGGCTGCTCTTCCAGGGTACATGAGTTTGAATCCCAGGACCTACGCGGCAGCTCACAAGCATTTGTAACCCCGGTTCCAGGGGATCCAACACCCTCCTCTCGCCTCTGTCAGTACTGTAACAAGTGGCATACAGACATACATGCAGGCAAAACATTCATATACATAAAATAAATAAAAAACAAAAAAGGAACATCTCATGATGCTAGAAGAATGCTTACCGCTCTTACAGAGGACCCCGGGTCAGCTCCCAGCACCCACATCAGGAGGCTCACAAGCACCTGTAACTCCCATTTCAGGGAATCCTACGAATGTCGCTTATATGGTCGTGTATTTAGTTATTTATTTTTAATATTTTTGGCTTCTCCCTTCTATATGTGAAATAATAAAAATCGATTTTTTTTTTGTGGGAATTTAAAAAAAACTGTGCCAAGACTTTGGGAGCTCATTCACAGAAGCACAGAAAGGCACGCACACTTCACCAGTTAGAGCAACACTGCTAGCCACATTTTGCTTCTGGTGTTTTTCTTTTCTGGATTTGTAGGAAGTACCAGTTCCTCCTTAGGGTGCGGAGAGGAGTGTAGGTGAACGTGGTGCCCGTGTGGTAGACAAGGAACTAGGACTTTGTCCTACAGCCTCATTTGTATTCAGTGTCCTTTCTGGGCTTTGTACTTCTGCATCATTCCACTGTAAATGCCCCTGAGGTTGACTACAGTTGCCGTCATCAAGGGAAAGGACCAGAAACGTTCAGCCTTGCAGTCATCTTTGAAATTTTTCCGAGTGGTGAGGACGGCTGAGTCTCACACTGCGCAAGCTCAGCACGTTTCATCACTTCCTGTTCTCAGATGGCGCCTGCTACCACCCTGTCACATTCACTCATCTTCCTGTTTCTATGGTTTTAGACTGGAATGATCCAGATACAATTATGTAACATGCCGTCTATGAGCAGCTTCTTCCACATCGTGTTTTCAAGGCTTACTCACTGTAGCATACAAAGGAATGCCATTCTTTAAGGCTGAATAATATTCTACTACACACACACACACACATACACACACACACACACACACACACACACACACACATTTTATAAATGACCAACATTTGAGCTATTTTTTACCTTTTGCCTATTATCAATAATTGTATCATCAACGCTCATGGCTGATGTAAGCATGTTTTCATTATTTCAGTCCTCCTGGGTACGTACTTTGAAGAACTACTGGGTCGTGTAATAATTCTATTTAAACCTTCTGAGGAACTAGTCGCCTAACTCTTCCCCAACATGCTTTTGCATTGTTGAGTTCCCACTAGCAACAAAGTCAGGGGTCCAATTTCTCCACATCTTGGCCAGCACTTGTTAATATCTTTAAGCCAGAGGGTTTTGGTGGAGGTTTTGTAAGGCAATAAACCCAAAGTGAATGGCTGCACTGTGTGTGCTTCACAGAGACGGTTCAGATACCCTGGGCAAGTTCACCCCCTAGTCAACCACAGGCTACACAAGACAATACAGTACCGATGCCGCCTACATACCTTCCTCTCAAGGGGGACATGAGTCTTGAACGGTGGTCCCTGTAGGAGGAGGGAAACATCAGGGGCAGCAGCATGGGGAACCAGTTACAAATGAAAACCCTTGGACTTCCCTCTAGCCCTGTGAAGCTAGAGACTCCAAGGTGGGCTCCAATCTGTGACTCCAAGTGGCTCTGTCGCCTGCTCAGGTTCAGGGGACACCTCGTGAGTGGCCACAAAGACACACCGACTCTCTCATGTCTCCCAAAATAAGGATGCCTGCACCACAGGAGAGACTTTTTTATTGGGGTGGGGGTGTGAACTGGCGGGATCGTGGTATCTAGCCCATGATAGGCCTGAACTCTTAGTTTCTCCAGTCTGTTTCCCAAGCGCTAGGATTACAGGTGTGCACCACCGTTCCTGGCTCCACAGTTTTTGTTTTTTAAGGTGTTCAGTTATGCAAGCCCAGGGAGGCTCGAAACTTTCTAGTAAAGAGGAACACTGGATATGAAATGCTCACACAGAAACCGCAGGTCAGCACCATCCCAGGCAGATAAGGAAGTCCCCTCAGCCTGCTGTTTCCAGCAGTCCTGGCCATTCAGTCGCTCTCCAGAGCAGGCTGCCTTGGCGTACTTGGCTCAGTGAGAGGAAACTGCATGGAACCTTCACAGACAGTCATCTCCAACACTGACAAGGACCTTACTGACGAGGGCTGGGGTTGGACACCCAAAACGGCCTTTGAGCGTGTGTGTGCGTATGCTACGGGTCAGATCCAAGGCTTTGCACAGAACCAGGTAAGTGCCTGACCACTGGGCTCTACATCCCCAGCTTCCAATGGGACTGTTCAAATTAGGAGAGACGTTCTCTGAAGAGTTAGTGTATGTTTTTTCCCAAGTGGTCATTTAAAGATTCCCATTTCCTACCAGCCTATAAACACGGTTACCAGGGTAGATGTGTCTTCCTGATTACCGTTTTATCACTTCCTTCAGACACTGTGTAGAGCCATGAATTCTCTGCATCTCCACCAGGAAGCACAGCGAAGCAAGGTTTTCCCGTTTGGCTACTTCCATCCAGGTTGCCGGGAAAGCAAGGCACAGTCAGATGTGCAGGCAGATGTGGAGGAGCCTGCGTGGCTGAAGAGCCAAAGTCAACAAATCACGAGGTTCACGAAAGCACTTCCATCCCCAAGAGCAGAACAGCTGGGATGCCACTCAGCCGTCTAGTCCATCACTTAACGGTCTATCCTTACAGCATCTCTTTTGTCTGAGACATCACGGAGTCTCTGAGTGAATGGAAAACCTTCTGGTAAGTGTCCAGAACATCCCGAGCCGTGGGTCTTTCTGCAGGGATCTGGCTCTTACATGCCTTATGGATATCAAACAAGTGGAACCGAACCATATCACTGCCTTCCACGTGCCCCAGAAGGAAACTGGAGACATCCGGAATCTTCCAGATGTCAATCTTCTCATCATAGGAGGGCATGAGATCATCTCGGAAGGGCGTGTCTTCCCCATAAGGCCACAGCTGCTCTGGGGCCACAAAATCCCCGTGGAGTTCCCTGTGGCCACACTTCACCAGGACCCTGGAGGCGTGGTCCACCAGGGGCAGCGCATCCAGGTCATTCGCCACAATGCTGAAGTTGCTTGTCAGCAGGTACTGAGACAGCGTTTTGGGCAGGTCGTTAGAGTCACACATGACCCTCACGCCCAGGGGGCTCTGGTGCAGGTAGTTGATGATGGCGACATACTCCATGGCCAGCTGCAGCCTGTGCTGCCAGGTGTTCACATCTTGGTACTTCGAAAGGTTTAGTGTTTCTTCCAGGTTGCTCAGGGAACCCAAGGGGTGATACTCAGTGAGAATGGTGCCATCCTCCTCGCAGTAGCCGACCAGCGTGACCACGTGCTCGCTCTGCAGAGACTTCAGCATCCGCAGTCCGTGGAGGAAGTCCTCCTTCATCTCCAGCCTGGTGAGCCGTGAGAGAGCAACTTTGTGCTCATTCCACTCGGACAGAAAGACCTGAAACAGGGTCAGGGAGAACGTCAGACCCGGGCTTCCACCAAAGCACGCTGAGAAACAAACACCTCCTAGCAGGCAGGCGTGGTGCAGAGGACGTGGAAATGAACCAGATACGGTCCCATCTCTGCCATCCCAGAGCTGTGAAGACAGACACACGGCACTCAGCAGGGTGAGCAGCTAACTGGGATGGGGAAGGAAGGAAGAAGGAAGAGCAGGGCCAAGGCAGAGACCATGGACTCTTCCAAAGGCTACCCAGAACGGAGAGTCGCCATGGACCGCAGTGTGAAAGAACTCAGCCTGCTCCTGGCTGACAGAAGGGGTGGATAGGAGACTCAAGATGATTCCCAGGTGTATGGCTCAAGGACCTGGGTGGAAAGTGGTGCCATCTACTAAGGGGGGAACAACTGGCCCCACAGAAGAGATTATCAACCATTCCACACCAAGCCAGCTGTAGTGGCACAACTTGGAATCCCCAAACTCAAGAAGCTGAGGCAGGAGGATCATGAATTTGAAGGTTATACAGTAAGACTCTATTCAGAAGGAAAAAAAAATCAGGAATCCCACCCAGAATGTACTGACATGCTCAGAGAACTCCAAGTAGAGCTGTTGAATAAGCAGTTGACTGTACGGTTCTGGGAGTCAGGGAGGGACAGGCCTCGAGCGTTTATTAAATATGCAAAGGCAACAGAATTAGACTAGGTCTAGACATAGATTACATCTAGAGACACAGAGAGACACTTCCTCAGCTCCAACATTGCTACGTTAGTCCAGACAGCTGTCTCTCGAGTACAGGCCTGTCATGTGTGGCATGCAGGAAGTCTGGCACCATCCCCAGCTTCTGCCCCATCGAATGCCAGAAACATCCCCCTCTCCAGTAGTGACAACCACAAGTGTCTGTACACACTGTCATCAACTTCCAATCTGCTGCCGGCTGAGATGTACCATCAGTTGGCGGGACGAAGAAAGAGGAGTCCGTAAAGGAGTCCTAGGACTTTTCTTCCTCATACTAATTGAAGTTCCTTTCTATACCTAATGACTACACAATTGACTACATGTACACACACACACACACACACACACACATACACACACACATTTGAAACAAGGTGTCACGTAGCACAGGTTGGCCTTGAATTCTGTACACAGCCAGGGGTGGCCTTGAAGCAAGCACTCCTCCAGCTGAGCTACATCCCCAGCCCCTCTCCTGAAAGTGTTCCTCTCTCCCATCCTATAGCACTCTTTCACACCTGCCTCCCTCCAGAAGATTTCACCGCACCTGCCTGAGTTCCCAATCAGAGACTCCTGGGCTCAAGAACAGAAACACAAGGCCGTCATGGCTCGTTTTCTTTCGTTTGCTTATAAGCCAGTATTCCACGATGTTGCCCAGGTTGGCCTGAAAGCCCCCACCCCAAGCAATCTTCTTTTTTTTGTTGGGTTTTTTGAGACAGGGTTTTTCTGTGTGGCTCTGGCTGTCCTGGAACTAGCTCTAGTAGACCAGGCTAGCCACAAACTCAGAGATCCGCCTGCCTCTGCTTCCCAAGTGCTGAGATCAGAGGCGAGGCGTGCGCCACCACAGCCCAGCCCCAGGCAATTGCCTTGGATTCCCAGGTACAGCAAGCGTCAAGGCACCTGGTGCCAAACAAATTGCTCTCCCTGAGCTGACAGTGATGACAGTACAGACATGAATACTTACTGTCTTCACGGCTCCTTCCCCAACGCGCCTCAGCTGCCTCACTTCCGTCCTCAGCTCCTCACAGGACAACCAGCGCGAGCAGTTTTTCATCCATCCCATCCTGAAGTAACCATGGGGACAGCGCCTCGGGTCCTCAGGAGATCGAGGGGAAATGAAAAACCAGTCGAGGCAGAGGTAAAGGAGCGCATTCATAAGTGCCAAGGAGAGCAACAGCCCAACGCCCCGGGGGACTTCTCTGTGGGCGAGACCTTTCCTGCTGCCATGTTGCTGTCCCATGTCAGCTCCTACAACAGAACATGAGACAGGGAGCAGCGTCATTGTCTATGCTGATTTCCGTGGCAGTGTTCTGATGCCACTAGTGGGCTGACGGTGGTCACCGTCACTCGTGGGTTCGGTCAGCATCAGCATCACTTGAAGACGTAAACGAACTGCAATGTGAGCTGTTCCGATAAACACTTATTCTTCATTACAAGCTAAAATGTGAATTCATCCAGGCCACATCTGGTCTTTTTCTCCCACAGGCGCTTGCACTAGGTTGATGTCCTGAGTGTAGGTGTGCACTGTGGGACTGGGACAGAAGGCAGACAAAGAGGCTTAGTTAACATAGTAAACAGACAAGGTTAGGGTGTTCTGGTGAGCTTCCAGCATGTGCAAGACCCTGGGCTTGACTCCTAACACAGCAACAACGAAATAGTTAGGTTTTTTTTCCCGTGGCCCGGGGGATTGAACACAGAGCCTCGGTTAAGCTAGCTAAGCGCCCTATCCCTGAGCGATGGCCCAGTGAAGAAGCACAGCTAACTTTTCAGTGGGTGCACAGGTAGCTTTGGGGTGGGAAGATGGAGGTGTAGAAATTAGGCCCTGACGATAATCCGGGATAAGAGCTGACAAACTTGTGAGAATAATGGTTTAATTCTAACCATCTAAGATTTTCTGGAGAGATGACTCGGGAGACACCGGTAGCAGGGACCCAAAGATCCAGAACAGAGACCACTGCAGGGCCATGGTGGAGGGACCTGGCAGGGGACAGACCTGGGATGGACCCTTGAGCAAAGGATGCTTGTCCCTCAAAGTGCTGGACAGAAGTGACCGTTAGACTAGGAGACATGGGACCCAGAGTCAATCTCGACAGGGCTACCTTCAGGAGTCTCTTCCTTCTCTCAGCTGGGTCTCCATCCACATGCCTGGGTTGCTCAAAATTGTGCGTGGTACCACCCGGCAGCTCACAGCCTCGGTAACTCCATCCCAAGAGATCTGACGGTGTCTTCTGGCCTGTGAGAGTACTGCAGTCACACAGTGCACAGACAAAATAAAAAAGAATTATATCTCAACTTTAAAGAATAAACTCGTCTTGTCCCCCAAATCTATTCCTTTTGCACAGTTCCTGTCAGCAAATAAGGAACTGCCTCTTCCTGTTTCTAAGCCAATGAGGACATGGGTGAAGGGCTGTCACAGCAACGTGACTACTTCTAGCCGCGAAAGGTTAGAACTGACAGTTCAGTAGCTTCGCGTAGACAACAGAATTAAACGCTGGTATTCATTCCTATCACAGGGTCGGGTTCAAGAAACCCCGACTCTGTAATCACTCCGGTTTCATTCACAGGCCACCTGGAGGCCATCTTGCCCATTCACCCCACACTCTGCGGTCTCGCTGGCCAGCTCCAGCAGTGTTCAGATAAGGTCACTTGTTCGTCTTTCCACAGGGACTCGAGGCCCATCTTGACCTCGGGCCTCTCCCTCGGCTCATCTTCAGAGACTGAACAGAGCTGCGGTGGCTGTTTCCACCCAGGCTGCTGCATCTGTTATATTATCTCTTTCATCATACTTAAAAAAAAAAAAAAACTTTGTTAATTATTATTGTGTGTACAACGTGTGGACACGGGCAAGCACGTGCCACGGCACGCGTGCGGAGGTCAGGGGACAACTCAGCGGAGCTGATTCTCTCTTCTCTCTTTAAGTGGGTCCTGGGGAAGCAACAGGCTTGCCTGACCAGCACCTCTACCCACGGAGCCATCTCTCCAGCTCACCTTTCTTCATAATCTTCAGAGGGACCAGGTGTGTCTCAACTTAGACATTAGGATAAAAGGTTGCGACTGCTTTTTTCTCTAAGAGTCAATGTCAAAATCAAGAGATAACCGCATCACCGATGGAGGTGCAGAGGGGTGGTACGATGCCGGGTGTCGCCTCTGCCTGTGCCACTCAGCCCTGTTGCCAGAGTACACAGAGCAGCCCCTATCGCGTATAAAAACAACCTGTGTTTTCTCAACAAATATCTCTTACCTGACATTTACCAGGATAAAAATGTCTGGGACTACAGCCCACTGGTAAAGTGCTTGCTTAGCTCGGGGCTGTAAAGAAAACAGGCAGTGGATTGTAACCACCAAACCAGGCGGTGGATGGTAATCTCCCTTTGAGGGTGTTGAAGGCCGTCTCTGTAGCTCTCACGCTGCTTGCCATCCCTACATCTACACTGCAGTCTCGATCCTTCTCCCAACGGTCTGTGGGCTCAGTGTCCAGGGCTGACCTTGTTGTCCCCCTTTATCCCCAGCACATCTCCTCCTCGGGGCTCCCACTCTATCGTCACTCACATCACAAACCAGGGTGACTCAGTTCCTCCCTCCCCTGACCTCAGAATCAGTCCTTTCCTGACTCCGCCCTGGCACCAGCCGCCAGTGCCTGTTACCTGCGCTTCTACGGCTGATTCCTGCATGATCTTTCTTTGGTCCCATCCATTCTCCACACGGCAGATGGGAGCTTCCTTCTTTAATGAAATGTTCCAAAAGAAAAAATAAGTAAGATTAGGACCATCTATTCAGTGTTTGTCAATTTATAGTTGTCCTAAATATATTCCAATTTTTTTTAAAAAAAATAACATTTTTGGGCAGTGGTGGCATATTGGGGATCCCACCCAGGGTCATGCACAGCATGTGATCCTCCACAAAGCCTGACCTTACATAGGGAACTGGAGCATCTTCGATGCCCTCTCCATCCCCAGCCGCCACGAGCCTCACGGTTATTCTCTGGGATTCTCCAGCTGGGGACCTGGGGACGTGGGAAGGTGCTCACTTCAGACCTACTGATCAGAAACAAAATCCGCTTTTAAAGTTCTCCAGGTGGTCTGGATGAATGCTAAAATCCGAGGCCCTCTGGTGGACACAGTTAAACCGTGTCCTCCGTGGTCACAAGTCCCTGCCCATAAGCAGCTTCTCAGGCACTGTTACTTCTGGTATACTGGAGATCCGCTCTGCAGCTTTGAACTTCAGATTGACGCTGTTGTTTTATTTCTTTGACCACGAGGGGAGGACACCTGCCACGGCATGCATGAGGTCGGAGCACAGCTTACAGGAATCAGGTCTCTCCTTCCGCTATGGATCCTGAGTGTTGAACTCAGGTCACTGGGTTTGGCAGCAAGCACCCATCACAGCGAATCCGGCTCGCCAGCCCATCACATTATGCTTTAGAGATCCATCTACTGCTTTGTTACTCTCAGTTGACGAGAGCACCACCAGTGAAGTAATTCCCCCGCTCCAGGCAGTCTCATTATGTAGACAAACCAACTAGACCACCCTCTTGTCTAAGTCTCCCATGGGCTGAATTATAGGCGTTCACAACCACCCTGGTGCGAAGCAAAATTCGTACCTATTTCCCTACATGTACATGGAAGAATTCCTGTTTGACATAGAGGGTGATTCTTCCAAAGGACAGATAAAATCCTGCCCAAAATACAAGCACTGTGCCTTGAGGAACACGTCTAAGTTCTGAGATGAGTCTTGAGTGGCCGGGGATGTAGATCGTGGGAGAGTCAATGCCTAGCACAGGCCAAGACACAATGCCCTGGGTCTGACTCCTGCACCAAGGGGAAAGTAAACCCCAGGAAAGTAAACTACACAGTCCCCCAGTGTTCCTCACTCCAGCCCCAAACATTCCTTGGTGACCAAAGAAACCCGTTAGGAGATCTGTGGACCCTTAGATTGTGATCTGAGGTGTTTGTCACCTGTTCTGTTTGGTTCCCTACCATCTGCAGTGCCTGGCACAGAGCAGGGACAAAGACAGTCACACCGCACTTCTCTGTGTTCATGGGTGTCTGGAATGCACTGCTGTCTTCCTGTGTTTCCACAAGCTGATGAATCTGTTCTTCAGTTCTCTGTGGAACCTGCCCTCTAGCGCCTCCCATCTGCCGTTCTTCTCTCATCCAATGGCACCAACACCACCGTTACATCTTCCAAGTGTTAAATCTCTTTCACCCCAACCTCCCCCTCTGACCTTTCTATTGGGTGAATGCAAGTTTCATGGTGCCTAGAGCTTATAGTTTTAGGAAGGAAAGGGGGGCTCCCTAAGAAAAGAACACACACAGACTGGGCAGATGGCTCAGTGAGTAAGGTGTGCAGACCCAAGCTGAAATCCCCAGAACCCAAGAGAAGCCAGACACACCTGTGGTCCCATTGTTCCTATGGTGATACCAGTGGTGAGCAGAATCCATGCCAGCCAGCCTGACCCATGGCACGCCACAGAGTAATTCTGGCTCAAACAAGGGAGAGGGACAAGACCAGCACCCATGTTGTACCCTGTCCTTCACATGCATGCCATGACACGTGTGAAACACACACAGGCACATACCCTTTCCAGTGCAGACTTTTGAGTGTTAAATTGCCAGCCTCTTTCCTGGGCTTTACAAGAGACTTGTGGCAGGGCAGAGGAGCTTAATTCTAAATCCACACCCACTACTCACTCTTCACTTTCACTCTTGGGGTCTGGTAAATGTCCCCCTTGACCTTCAACTGCTGCTGGATGGTGGCAGCATCTTAAAAAGGAAGACGCTGCTACAAGGAAGTTTCTTTCAGTAACAGCATGGCCTAGAAGAAGACACTGGGACCCCAGCCTGTGTCTCTCTGCATCCAGGATGCCATGAAGGAAGATCACCTCCTCCATCGCTGTCTTCCCCCATCAGATTCCCCTTCCATCACGGATCTCTCCTGCCATGATGCACAGAATGACCACAGCACATAAGCAAAGGTCACGACGCAAAGATCCATCATGGAATGAACCCCCAGGACTGAGCCCAAATAAACCCTTCCCGTCTAAAAGCCTCCTATAGCAAGGCTGGAGCATTGCTCAGTGATTAAGAGCACTGGCTGAGCACTGGATGCTCTTCCAAAGGATCCAGGTTCAAGTCCCAGCACCCATATAGCAGCTCACAACTGTTTGTAACTCCAGTTCCCGGAAACATGGCACCCTCCCACAGACATTCACAGGAGCAAAAATAAATAAGCAAATCATTTTTAAAAGCTGATTATAGCAATACAAGCTAACACTCAAATGCTACCAACACCAGGTACTAAATTCTGCAAGAATCTGGAATTCATATTTTTTTTAAAAAGATTTATTTACTACAGAGACACTCTATCTCAAAAAAACAAAATAAATAAATTATTTATTTATTTTATATGTATGAGTGCTTGTTTGCATGCATGGTGCCCAGGGAGGTTGGAATAGGGTGCTGGATTCCCTGGAACTGAAATTATGGACAGCGGTGAGCCATTAGAGAATTGAACCTGGGTCCTCTGCAAAAACAAGTGCTCTTAACCACTGGGTGATCTCTTCAGGCCCTAGAATTCATATTTTCAAATGAAAATATGGCCCTCATTAGTTGGCAAGCCCTTAAGGCATTTATGGATTGTATTTTGTGACTTTTAGCTATAATCCTCACATTCTAAATCTCCCTAGGGAAAAAGCAATCATCCTTAAACTCAACTGTTCATACAGTATCACACAATATCAAACTCAAAACAACTCTGAGAGGTAAATAATTTCCCAGAGAAGGGAACGGACTCAAAGGTGAAGGCGCTCATCCAAGATCTACACCATGTACGTGGAAGGGCTGCCTCAAATCCACATTCTTCCTCAGGATCTTGCAAAACTCAGGGGTTAGGCAGACTTGAACCCAGTGTGGTCACTGGAGGGGGCTGCTTAGACAAAGAAAATAAGCCAACTAAATGAACTGCCAATATGCAGAATATTTTACAGGATTCGAGATGCTGGTGTCACCAAGACAATTCAGGCTAAACCTCACTTTCCAATAATTATTTTAAATAATCTGGATATTATGTCGTTAGTACAGGCAAAGAGTGGGGATGTCAAACTTCCTAAACGTCTAAATAATGCTTTTTAAAAGAGGAGGGAAGTGAGGTTCACACAGTTGAGTGGCGGCGCCCGGTGCACAGAGAGACCCGGAGAGGGGTGCGCGGAGAGCACACGGAGGGGCTGTACAATGATCACCTGGAGTGGGGGTGCACGGTGATCACCCAGAGAGGGGCGGTGCACGGTGATCATCGGGGGTGGGGGTGCACGATGAGCACCCGAAGGGACTGAGGGTGCACGGTAAGCATCTGGAGGGCACCACCTGCTCCAAGGCAAGGCCCAGCTGAACCCCGGGAGAGCCGCGTCATCCCACCCTGGGGCTGGGTTGGGGAGGTGGTCCAGGTTCGGAAAGGTCCCGCAGAGCCCCAGCCTGCTCCACCATTCCCCGGAGCCTACCTGATAGCCACCAAATCCGGCTCGCGGCCCACAACGCCTGCGCGGCCGGAAGCGACCCGAGGCGAGCGCGAGGTTGCCCCCTGGTGGCCGCCTCCCGCCGCACCATGGACGCCCGCGGCAGTGCAGACGCTCTCACCTAGCCTCTGGTTCTGCTGGTGAGTGCCAGGACGCAGCAAACAGATTGATCCTGGGGCTGGGAATCTCAGAGGGTTGCTTCGTGATCTACACTCTTTGCAAAGTGGTAGTTGCCAAAGGGTGGGTCCCAGAACAGCAGCCTGAGGAAATGTCCGAAATTCTCAGCCCCACCGCCGACCGAGGCCCCCCAG
>JAQHUG010000382.1:1330626-1354042 GCA_028555095.1 Dicrostonyx torquatus | reverse complement strand
TGCACCACCCCAGCACACACACGGCGTGCACCACTCCAGCTCACACACAGCGTGCACCACCCCAGCACACACACGGCGTGCACCACTCCAGCACACACACAGCGTGCACCACCCCAGCACACACAGCGTGTACCACCCCAGCACACACAGCGTGTACCACCCCAGCTCAAACACAGCGTGCACCACCCCAGCACACACAGTGTGTACCACCCCAGCTCACACACAGCGTGTACCACCCCAGCTCACACACAGCGTGCACCACTCCAGCACACACACGGCGTGCACCACTCCAGCTCACACACGGCGTGCACCACTCCAGCTCACACACAGCGTGCACCACCCCAGCACATACACAGCGTGCACCACTCCAACACACTTGGTTTTCTGCAGTGCTGGGGATCAAATCCTTGGCTCTGTAATGCTAGGCAAATGCTTTATCAACTAAACTACATCTCCAGCTCAAGAATAAGAAATCTTGTCTTTAAACTTACTTCAACTCAGTATAATTTTCTCCCATACATATACTACACTTTTATAATAAAATGGGAAAGAGTGAGGAAACTATAATCAAATCTACTTATCCACGTATATTCTTAAGAGTTAAAATTTTAATTAACATACTATAAATTCTTCATAAACCATCTATTACTAACATTTTAAATATTATTTTTGGCATCTTTAGGGAATTTACCTTAATTAGGGAAAACTCTGCTTCTTGCTCATTTCTCTCTCATATTGGAAGGCGAGGAGACAAGTGTGTATTTTCCACATGCTTTATATTCAGTATTTTAGTTCTTTTAAAAACTAACCTAATGAACAGACATTTTCTCTTAAGCCCACTCACTATTTATTTGGGTCAAGATCAGATTCTTGAGTATGGTGGTGCTCATCCAGAATCCCAGCACTCAAGAAGCTGAGGCAGGAAACTGAAGACCAGCCTGGGCTACAAAGCAAGGCCCATTTCAAAAAGTAGTTGGGGAGCATTGCCTCAGAGGTGAAGAGTACTTCAGGGACTCACAACCTCCCAGGACTCCAATGCCTTCTTCTGACCTCCATGGGCACCAGGTATACGTCATACACAGACATACATTTGGGCAAAACACTCACACACATACAATAAAATAAATAAATCTAAAAAAAAAATGTTAAAACCCAAAACTAAAACAAACACCAACTATGCATGCTCAGAGTGTGAAACAGACACTGAAACAAAATGACAAGTCAGGGTGTAAGGGTGGAGACGATTACTGTTTACCGACATAAACTCTTCCCAATGCACATCTACTTCTGACAGCTTCACATACAGCAGCTCTTGTATATGCGCGCGCGCGCGCGCGCGTGTGTGTGTGATTTTACCGCAAAAGCTACATTTGGCACTGTCTGGAATGATCCTTGTTTAAAGCGAGGCGCATCATTCAACACCTATAGTCAATGGACAGAGCTTCTCCACACTTGGCCAGCCAAAAATCAACATGAGAGTAACACGGCATTTGGGAACGACTAACTAAAATTCAAGAATTTAGTGAAAATAGATCCAGAATGAAATTTCCTGGCATTATGAAACTGGATTTCATAATCTCTAGAAGCAACAAGTCAAGAAATTGAAGGGGCTGCAGCACAGAGATGTACCGCATTACATGCAAACTCATCCATGAGTGCTGCTTCCCAAATCTGCCCCATCTGAGCTCCATAAGGGCAGGACCGGGCAAGCCTTGACTCTGCAGCATCTGAGTGCCTGAGACATGACCGGCACGCACATCTTTAATAATGAAGGAATAAGTGAAGGCAGATACTAATACTAACTGGACTTCTCTTTCCAACACAGCACGATCACTGTAGCCAGTGGTATTAGAAATGACGAAATGTCTTTGGTTCCAGACAGAGTTATTTCTCACATCCTCTTTGAGAAGCTGGTCTACATACTGTAGCTCATTATCCCAAAGTCGAAATTCCTAAAAGTTAAAAAAAAATCCACTCAGAAATGTCCTATTATTTATAACAACATGAACAAACAAAAAACAAGCAACACGTCAGCGAAGTTAAAAAGGCAGGCCTAAAGACAAGGGGTTATCATGTATGTAGAGCAGCCTGTGATCCCAGCCTTCGAGAGTGGAGGCAGAAGGATTAGAAATTCAAGATCATTCTCAGCTATATAAGTTCAAGGCCACCCGGGCCACACGTAAGACATTGTCTTGAAAACAAAAGAAAAAAATTGAGCACAGATCCCACAAAGTCACAAACTAAATAAACAGAAGTTATCAAAGAAAATTTAGATGGGAAAACAAACAAAAATGAATAATAACCAAACTAGTAAAAGACTGAGCAACTTTACGAGCACACAAATTAATGCAATTTGGTATTAATACATAACGTTAAATAAAGAGCAGCATTATAAAATGTGTACATAAGCAGGTGTGGGAGCACATACCCATTTTCCCAGCATCCAGGAGGCTGAGGCAGGAGGAGCAAGAATTTGGGGCTACCTTGGGCTACAGATCGAATCCTTGTCTCAAAAACAAAATATGTAAGCAAATTTTTAAAAGCAAATGCATGATAAAATTACCTTAAAATACACATAGAGAAATACACAGAATTGCATCGAAATTTCACTTTATGATTAGGGCATTTTGAAAAAGCTAATGTATTTTTATTTCTTATTGGACACTAGCAAGAGTAAAAATTTCAGTAAGCTGGTTCCTGATTTTATTTATTTATTTATTTATTTATTTATTTATTTATTTTGGTTTTTCGAGACAGGGTTTCTCTGTGGCTTTTGGAGTCTGTCCTGGAACTAGCTCTTGTAGACCAGGCTAGTCTCGAACTCACAGAGATCCGCCTGCCTCTGCCTCCCGAGTGCTGGGATTAAAGGCGTGCACCACCACCGCCCGGCTTGGTTCCTGATTTTAAAAGTCACATTGAAAATAAGAAACTAAGAGAACATTTTGGTGACTAATCCTGTGCTGATGAATGATGGAGGTGAGCGCTATCTGTGTGGGCCATAAACAGTACACACGCCTAAATCCTGCCGACTATCCCCAAGCACCACTGCTTGAGAAACACTGGCTTGTAGGTTTTCCTTCATTTTTAATCTTATGTGTATGACTGTTTTTCTTGCATGCATGTCTGTGTACCATGTGCATGGAGGCCAGAAAAGGGCATCAGATCTCCTGGGACCAGAGTTACAGACCAGTTGTGGGCTGGAACTAGTAATCAAATTTAGGTCTTTGCAAGAGCAGAAAGAGCTTTTAACCACGGAGCCTACTCTGCACTCCACCATCTTACAGACTTCAAAGGATGTGTATGTCTCACTTTCAAACTGAAGACATTGTCTTTTTTTTTTCTTTTTGAGACAGGATCTTATGTAGCCCAGGCTGGCCTTGTGTTCTTGATCCTCCTGCTCCTACTTCCCATGTGCTGGGATTATGGGCATGTACCACCACACCTGAGAGGATATACCTCTTTCCGTTTTATTTAGTATGAAAAATGTACAGATTTTCTCCAGTTTTCAGAGTTCACTTATTTCTTATTATAGTTGAAACTAATCTCGCCTTCTAAAAATTGGATTGAAAACATGAAACCACATATATTGAATGTAAAAATAGAAGAAACTTTATAATAGGAACTTTTTATAGGAACTTAAAAGCTACAATATAACTCAAAGGTCTCTTGTACTCCTGTCATTCAGAACCTCTGAGAAGTCAGTAAAAAACATACCACATGAGGTAGCTTTTCAAAGACACTGGTAATACTGTATTTAAGCTGTTGTGGTAGGTACGGGACATGGGGGTGTGTGTGTTTGTGGGTAACACACAGTTTTATGTAATTACAATTTTCTATTTGTTTTGGTTTTTGACACAGGGTCACACTATGTCTCCCAGTCTGGCACGGAATTTGCTATGTAGACCCGGGTGGCCTAAAACTCAGAGATCTGCCTGCCTCTGCCTCCCTGAGTGCTAGGATTATAAATACGAAACCATCATACTTACCTGATTGCAGTTTTCAATAAAAATAAAAATGCTAGGGCTTGGGGTACACCAAGCTCATAGACTGCCTGGCATGCATGAAGTGCTGGGCTCAATCCCACTAGCACATAAAATTGAATGAGTAGAATCCCAGCACTTGGGAAGAAAAGGTAGGAAGGTCAAAAGTCAATATCACCATTCAGATGCACACTTAGACCTTAAGAAAGGCAGTACCTGAATGACCCACTGTCGATGCTGCCATGCATGATAATTCTTTGCATCCTGATTAAGAATATCGGCAATGAACTCCAGCTCTTGAGAGGGGTCTTTTAGCCACTCTACTAAGACTCTCCGATGGTGCCTGAGAAAGAAGGGGAAGCTTAGGTTAGCTCCGACGACACGCCAGCTACAGGTGCTGCACGAGGTGGTGTACTAGGCATTCAAGAGGCACAAATTCTCAACACTGCCAGAAAGAGATTAAGTGACAGAGAATGCCAGCACACTGGGAGCTGAGAGGCACAGTGACAAACGTGCACAAGCGGGTATGACTTCTCTCCAACCAGACTGGCAAGGACAGTTAGCTTTCCAAGTCTAGACTTTTGTGAGGGTTCTGAAGCACTGCATACAGATAACGAGAGATGCGATACTAGTCCACCCAGTTTATCACTATGTTCAAAATGTCACCTACTCTACCAGTTTGTGCAGAACTTACTTACCTCTGCCCTATAAACTATATAACTAGGACAAGTTACAACTCTGACACAAGACAATTTCTGTGTTAGAAAAATACTTGTGTTTTATACTGGGTTCCATTTTCAGTTTTCCTTGCTTATAAAAAGTTACACACATCTAAGATTCTAAGATGTACTGTGAGGCCTGGTAGTTAGCTCAACACTAGAGCATCTGCCTAGTATGTGTGACTCTGGGTTTTATCCTCACATGACTAGGGAAAAAGCAAAATCACAGTGGTAACACATACCTGTGAATACTCTAGAAAGATCTCTGGTTTATACGCTACAAATTGCATGTGTGTGACATGTACTGTAATAATACCAATCTTGAAAAAAACATTATAGTATTTATTATACCAATGAGGAGTGACATGAAAAAGGAGAATTCAATGCCCAATTATTAACCTATACTACATGGATAAAAAACCTAAAAAATTCATCTCACATATATGAAAAAGGCATGATACTATCAATAAAAAAAAAAAAAACCTAGGTAGTGGGAACAACCTAAATGCCCCTCAACTGAAGAATGGATAAGGAAAATGTGGTAAATTTATACAATGGAGTACTACACAACAGAGAAAAATAATTACATCTTGAAATTTGCAGACAAATGGATGGAGCTTGAAAACATCAAATTGAGTGAGGTAACCCAGACCCAGAAAAACAATTATCGTATGTACTCACTCATAAGTGGTTTTTAAACATAAAGCAAAGAAAACCAGCCTACAAATCACAATCCCAGAGAACCTAGACAACAATGAGGACCCTAAGAGACATACATGGATCTAATCTTCATAGGACATAGAAAAAGACAAGATCTCCTGAGCAAATTGGGAGCATTGGAGACCATGGGAGAAGGTTGAAGGGGAGGGAAGAAGCAGGGAGGGGACCAGAGAAAAATGTAGAGCTCAATAAAAATCAATATTTTTTTAAAAAAGGAAAGAAAAAGAACATCCTGGGTAGAAAGACTTCTAGATTTATTATTAAAACTCTCCCAGTCACTGACCATTACTAACAATTCCTTATCCCAGGGTTCTGTAAGTTTTACAAAACTGACTTCTCAGAACAAAACAATACAATATTTCCCTAATATTCTGTGATCTAAAGACTTAAACAGAGAGGAATGGTTTACAGCAGAGTTTTACAGTGAGAACTTAATAAAAGAAGAAATTGAGTAAGGTGGCCTTTAATCTCAGCACTCAGGAGGCAGAAGCAGATGGACCTTTACATTTAAGGCCAACTTAGTCTACAAAGTGAGTTCCAGGACAGCCAGAGCTCTTACACAGAGAAACCCTGCTTTGAAAAACCAAAAACCAAAAGAAAAACACAGAAAAACAATACAAAACAGGACCTGCTGTAGAATATTATTTTAAGATGTGTTACATTTGTCTATGTTGTGGAACATTGTTTTAATGATGTAAAGATGTGTTGTTGCATTCTTTCATGTTGCGTTTGTTTTAACTCTGTGAAGTTGAGTTACTTTGCCTGTCTAAAACACCTGACGGTCTAAAAGAGAGCTGAATGGCCAATAGCAAGGCAAGAGAACGGATAGGCAGGGCTGGCAGGCATAGAGTATGAATAGAAGAAGAAGAGAGAAAAGAGAGATCAAGGAATGAAAAAAGAAGGGGCCAGCCACCCAGTCACACAGCCAGCCAAGGAGTAAGAGTGAAAGTAAGATTACAGAGGTAAGAAAAGGAAAGAGCCCAGAGGCAAAAGGTAAACAAGATAACTTAAGCAAAGATGGCTAGAAACAAGCCAAGCTAAGGCTGGGCACTCACAAGAAAAAATAAGCCTCTGTGTGTGTTTACTTGGGAACTGCGTGGCAGACCCCCAAAAGAGTAAAACAACCAACAACATTTTGGCATTCCAACCTGGGCTTAGAGTAAAAATCCCCAACTACAGGACCAATTAGATGAGAATTGCATTCTCATCTTATGTAGCATGAAAGCCAGCAATGTGGACAATTTAAAATGTATCCCAAGTTAACACTGCTGGGCACTTAGCAGCAGCTGGCTGGATCTGTGTTCTGGTTCTGGTAACACTGGGTGACAGATGTTACAGCGTCTACAGTATCCAGACAAGAAGCTACTTCTCTTTAGCGAAAACTAGGTGTACTTAACACAATACCTGAAATATCTGTATTGTATTACTTTTGATTTTTATATAAAAGCATCTTAACAGAGTATCTTTACAGCAAGGTCTAAAGCAGGCATCTCCAACCTTCCATGATAGTTACGAATGGAGTCCAACACATCTGTAATGACCACACCATGCTGGAAAGTCGAAAAGGTGGACACTAGGTTTAAAATTTCTAGCTAATCTCTTTTCTGGCTTAAAAGAATCTTTTGAATTGTTCTTTCCTACTTCTGTTTGCTCTTGTTTTGCTTTTCTAGACAGTCTCACTGTACCCACTGGCCTGTAGCTACCTATCTTGGCTTGACCCCCAGAACACTAGGGTTACAAGTATGTGTCACCATGCCTGGCTTAACAATTATTTTATAGTGCAGATTTCTAAGGCATGCAACTGTCTGGTTTCACAAGATACAGTGGTAAAGTCGCTTGTCATAGCTTTTATACAAAAGGAAATGTCTATACCAACTGTCAGTTGCATGATTTGGAAAATCTTGTTGCATTATTTACTGTTAGATCATTTATGTTTCAATTCTTTGAAATTTTACATTTATGTCAGCTACATACTAGTTCATGATAAAATTGAATTACAAAAAAACATTACCTAGCTGAGCCAGATAGCAGCTCATGCTACCTACCTACATTTGCAATGAAGAGTTCCCCTACAGCTAACCTGTGCCCAAGACTACTCCCCATTCCAATCTTTATCCCAACTTTTATCCAAGCTCTCCGCTTCTTTCTTGATACTAATCCTTCCCTCTCCATAAACGCGCATGTACTGGAGCCTGAGCACAGGGCACTAGCATGCTAAGCACAGCGTCAACCTATCTCTTGATCTTGATTCATCAGTGCTCTGTCCGTCTGCTCCTTTAATTCTCCCTGAATGCCCTCATCCACAGCTATGATTTCACTTCCAGAAAGCAGACAGTGCTCCATATCTTATCAGTCCCTCATGTTGGCCCCCAACCAAAAAACCTTTACCTCCTTTTAGACAGTGTTAGTTTTCCTTAACCTGACCAAACCTGTCTTGTCTAACACTGACCCCGCCCTCCTTCCCCAGTGAGCTGCTCCCATGACAGGGCCACTCTTCACTCACACAGCAGCGGTCAAGCAGCAGACACAGACAGTCTTTCTGTGACTCGCGACGTTAGTTTTTCCTGTGGCTGTGACAGAACAGCCATGACCAAGGCAGCTTATAGAAGGGAAAACCGGTTTATGTGGTCTTATAGCCTACCACCATCACGGTGGGGAAGCACAGCAACAGGCCTGGCTGCGAGAGCAGTAAGCCAAGAGCTCGAGCACAGAGCAGAGCACACTGGAAATACCGTGAGTCTTTAACTCTCAGAGTCCACCCCAGAGACATCCTTCCTCCAACACCACATCTCCTAAACCTTCCCAAACAGTGCCACCAAATGGGGAACAAGTGTTCTGTTCAAACACATGAGCCCACAGGGGATATTCTTATTCAGACCACCACACTCCCATAAACTTCAAAACAGACTACTTTTCTAATTTTCTCCCCAAGTTTATCATCTTTTCTCCCTACAGCTGGACCACATCTGATGGCCTGGCCTGAGCCACCCTCCACCCGGCTGTCTCCATAAACCTGTGGTAGTTTGGATCTTTAATATCTCCCAAATGCCTGTGTGAGGAAGGCTTTGCCTCAGCCTGTTGAGCTCCTGGGAGATGGTGACACCTTTAGGAGGCAGGACTTGATGAAAGGAAGTGAGGTCACTGGGAGTGTGTCCTTGCAGGGCATGTCTGGACACAAGCTCCTTTGTCTCTTTGCTTTAGGTGAAATAGCAAGCTTCCTTCTCCACAGATGCCTACCATAATGTAGGCCTTAAGATCGGCCCAACATCAATGGGCCAGCCAACCACAGTTTGGAAATCATGGGCCAAGATAAAGTTTTCTTCCTTACAAACTGATTACCTAAGTGTTACAGGCATAGAAAGCTGACTAACACAGCTTATAAGACACAAACTTGATCACCTCATTTCCTTAATTAAAATGCATCACCAGGCATAGTGGTACATGCCTATCTATAATCTCATGAGCATCACAAGTTCAAGGCCGGTCCACTTACCCAGTTTCAGGTCAGCCATGGTTACACAACAAGGACCTGTCTGAACCCCCACAACTCCTATCCCCACAAGGAAATTTCCACTATGGTCAGCCCAAATCCATATTAATGTTCATGAGGCCTTTTAAGATCACACTCTTCCTGTATCTTGAGGACTCCTGAAATGTATTTTAGTCACATGGAATTATATGCACATCCCTGAGTGCATGGCGCTCTTTCATTCTTCTCTCAGTAGTCTTCCCCACACAGCTCTTTTCCCCCTGGCCCCACCACTCAATCAGCACCACAGCAAACAGCAGGAGCAGCAGTGTCTGCTGCTCAGGTACAGTCTCTGAGACGAGCGCTCTCCCAACTCCAGTCCTTTCTCTTGTTGTCAGTACCCCTACTCCCTGATCAAAGTTAGGCCTCTGGGAGTGTGCCCTTGCGGGATGTCTGGACAGCAGCTCCTCTCTCCTCTCCACCAGCTCTCGCATGGGATGAACTGCTACAGAGTGCACCCCATGAAAATCCCTACCATCATGTTTTTCACAATGCTCCTAAAAATAACTGGTTTTGTTATTCACTCTCACCTTTAGACTGTTTCTAGTTTCTCTGTATCCACAAAACTAATAAAGATTTTTAGATAAAAGAATAAAGTATCAAATATAAAAAAGTTATTTTATACTGACTAGAAAACAATTTTCATAATTTTCTCACTCTAGCAGTGCTGCTCCTAAGGTTGAAACTTATAATCCTACGAGGCAGGTTACAGTTTGAATGGAAATGACTAAGATGATAAAGAAATCTCAGCTCCCAGTGTCAAATGCCATTAGCAGAGTGACATACGTCCTTCCTGTTTTCCTCTTACCAAACTTGATAGTTTTTGGGCTGTTCCTCAATTATTGCAGTGATGTAGTTCATTTCCTCTTGCAAATCCTTCTGAAGCGACCTCAAGAGAACTCTCCGAAAATGCCTATAGCAAAACAGCAAAAATTCACTCTGGTTACTCCACACAAGTTGCCTAGCAAGAATACCAAATAAAGCTACAAGATAATAATGCAATCTATAGACAACAGTCTGGTACTTACTTTACACAGCCAATAAGTTAGCACCCTAAGAACTTATAATTGTCCAAATTCATACATCCAGAACTGGAAGAACCAAGTAATTCATGTGTAAATAGAGAAACACACAACAAACACAAAACAGAGAAAAAGGAAAGTTTTGAGCTTTAAGGAATGGGAAGACAAGTAACTAGATTGTTATTTTCAGGTAATATTCTAGATTCTGGCATTCTATAATAAAAATAAGACATGTTCTTTTTTATAGGATATAGTTATCTATATAATAATTAATAATGTTACAAACATTATCAAAATATTGTAGTTTAGAACCACTACCAGAATATTACTTACAAATAAAATAAGTCTTTCTACAGGGTATGCTGGGCACACGCCTTTAATCCCAGCACTTGGAAAGTACAGGCAGGTAGAGCTCTGAGGTTAGGCTGCCTGGATTATATAGAATTCCAGGCCAGCCAGGGTTACACATTTAGATCATGTCTTCAAAAGTAAAACAAGGTAAAATAAACTAAAGAAAAGAAACAAAAAAGTAAGAAAAGATGGTACTGGAGGTTTCACATTGAGCTGAAAAGTCAATGCAGAAAGGAGACAGAGGAGCGAGGAGCACATAAGAGATGAAGACAAGGTTTAGGACTGGGAGATGGCTCAGTGGTTAAGACATCTTCTCTCACTGACCCCTGTCCCACATGCTGGTTTACAACCATTCTGTAACTCCAGTTCCAGAGGAGCCCACTCCCTCCTGACCGCAGAGAGAACCAGGCATGTGGTACACAGATATACATGTAAGCAAAACACTCATATATATTTTTTTTAAAAAAATTAAGAAAAAAAAGGCTTAAAAGAAAAATAGGAATCTTCTCCACAACAGCAGTTAAAAAAAGAAGAAAGAAAATTGCAAAATTCTAAAAGAATAAGGCTTCCAATGTAGAAATCTATTAGTAAAGCTAAAGGCTTAAGGCAAAAACCTTTTAATTAAATAAATCTCAAACTTAAAAAAAAAGGTTTTAATGTATTTTAATAATTTTTATGTATATATTTTATACATTACTTGTGAAAATATTTATATATATTTATGTATTTTTTAAAATGTATTTAATGCATGTATATCTAGGCACCATAAGTGTCCACCGGCCTGTACAGGCCAGAAGAGGGCATAACATCCTCTGGAATTGGAGGTACAGATGGTTGTGAGCTACCATGGTTGCTGGAAATGGAATCCAGGTCCTATGTAAGAGCAACAAGCACATCTTTAATCCCAGCATGGGGAGTCAGAGGCAGGCAGATCTCAGAGGACAAGGCCAGCCTGTCCTACAGACAGTTTCAGGACAGCCAGGGCTTCATAGAGAAACCCGTCTTAAAAAAATAAAAAAACAAAAACAAAACCTCAAAACAACCAAACCAACCCAAACAAAACCAGTGATCTGAACCACTGAGTCATCTCTCCAGCCCCATGTCAAACACTTTTATCCACACAATCTTTTCTAAGTTTTTTCTACTCAAGGATGTACTCTATAAAATGAGAAAGCATATCAAGAAAAATAGTTGGGTGTGGTGGTTTATACCTTAATTCCGACACTGGGCACAGGGTGTGTGTGTATGCAGAAACAGGCAGAGTTCTGTGTGTTTATGGGCAGCTTGGTCTGTACAGTGACGTTTTGAGGGTTTTTTTTTTTGTCTTTTTTTTATTAAAAATCAAAAAATAGTAAAAGATTTATAAGGTTTGAATAGATATCAGAGTATGACATATTCAATAGTAAAGAAATATTTACAGGCCAGATTCTGGGAGAAGAATTACTGGCACAAAGGAAACTAAACCAAACAAAACAGAAATCTCAGCTGGCTATACAGCTCAACATACAGCACATCTGCCTAGATGAGACTGGGCATGCAGGCACCTGAGAGCAGATCACACATCATCCCCGGCGACCTACTGAGCTCATGGCCAGCCTGCACTATACTAGATCCTTGTCTTAAAAAACAAAAACAGAGCTGGAGTCACCAAGCCTGATGACCTGAGTTCAATCCCTGAGACCCACACAATGGAAAGAATGGACTCCCAAAGGCGCTGTGATGTGTATGTGTACTGTACACACAGACACAAATATAAGTTAAAAAATTAAAAATACTCCTTTCAGCAATCTATTAAAGGACATGTAATTGTACTACAAAACATGGATAGCACGAAATATAACTCGTTTGTTGCAGAAAGAAATACAGCTAACTCTGTAACTTTCAGAGAAAGAATTATGCCGACAATGCAAAACCAAACAGTAGCCCAGTGTTATATTGTACACAGAAGTTAATTCAAGAAAATGGAAAGGGACTCTGGTGGCATAAAAGAATGGGGCGGAAATTGCTATTTTTCATTCAACAGACTTTGACACAAATATGTGAATTATTATTTTGATGAAAATTAAAATTCAGGTAAAAATGGAGCCACGGACTCAAACCTGAGTCCTGCTAGCAGTAAACACTAATGGTGTCTATTACTCACCACACTGTGTAGTTGGCTGCATTTAACTCAATAGCATCCCGGGTGAGCTTAAAGGCTCGTTCGCTTCTTTCATCACGCTGCAGAACAGCTCGGAAGTAATCATAAACATCTCTAACTGGAGACAGGACACACAAGTGCGTCAGGGTCACTTCTGATCAACACTAGGGCCCCTGTACTTACATGTATATATTATCTGTATCATTTATACCAGGAAGTAAACACAGTCAAACAGTTGGGTGGCTGGGCTATTTTATTATTAATTTTTTGAGATAGTGTCTCATGTATACCAGGCTAGATTAAACTTGCTATATAACTAAGGCCAGCTTTGACTCTTAATCTTCCCGCTTCCCAGGAGCCAGGGTTACAGCTGTGTACCATGTCAGCAGAGGCAAATGACCGGGAGTGCCACTCAGACAATACTCAATGTCACAGACACAACCCATGAGCTATGGAAGTCTAATCATGCTTACTACATGTATTATAGGTTAATGCCAAACTAAATCTCTCAAATAACTTATGTAAAATTCATGTTATAACTGATCTAAGTCTTCTGAATGGTTATATGGTTCAAGCTTTATTTTTAATCTGTTTCTCTCTGGATACACAGGTGGTTTCCTTGATCTTGATGATTCTAAATGGGTGCATATTTTTACAACTGATATTTTTGGTGCTGACTATGAGCCAAACACTGCACTGTGTAAGAGAGTCACTCTTCTGAAACACTTGATTTCACTGTCCTCACTGACATTTCTCTATGGGTGCTGACTACAGAGAGGTTAAATGATGTTCATGGATAGAGATCCAGTAAAACGAACACACCAGAAATTAAGCCAGGTAGTTGAACTCCAAAGTCTGTGCTCTTAACCCTTGGTACATAACTTTTTTTTTTTCTTTTCAAACAGTTCTTACCATAACTTAATAATCAGTAAGTAAATAAATACATGCTTTTTTAAAAAAAGGAATGATCTTAGAAAACAAAGTATTAACTGAAAGAATACACACACACACACACACACACACACACACACACACCTGAACATAAAAAACACATAAAATCCCAAAAACAGCATTTCATTTCATCTATTTACCCTTTCCTAGAAGAACAACCAACATTTGCATGACCTCCCACTTACAAAACAGTTCACAATCCGGGTAAGAAAAGGCTACTTTGTCAAAGAAAAGGTCAGCACAAGCATGTTAACTGAGGCTAATACTACACAGCTAAAATACATCCTAAAATGCTGGTACTTGAACAACTAAAGCTTATTCTAAATAAAACAGTAACTCATTTGTTATGCTCTAAATGCAAATTAAAAGCACAACCATACAATAGCTATTATGTATTATAATGTAACATTCATTACTTAGAATATTTCTATTCCTTCAACAAAGTATTAAGACAAATGACAAAGAAAATAACATTAACTCACCAAAAATAATTCAGATTCTCATGAAAGAAAAATCTCTCTTTTCTTGTTATACGATTGTAAATTTCAACTTTGTTAAAAGCTTAGAGATTTTCCTAATAAACATAAACTTACATTTCTCACTGTAGATGATCTGGACCACTGGATTAGGGCCGTCATTTTGTGGCACTGGGTCTATATCAGCCCATTCTGCCCTGTCCCTGAAAACAGACATGTTCCCCATAATTATACTCAAAACGTGTTAGAAGAAAAACAATTTTAGCCTTGTTGTTGTATTTTCTAATGGCAACAATCACTCATTTAATAACTTACTGTAATGAGTTTTCTTCCAGGCCCACCTCTGCCACTTTGTTTCCATTTTTTTTTTTTTTTTTGTTTTTGAGACAGGGTTTCTCTGTAGCTTTGGAGCCTGGGCTGGAACTAGCTCTTATAGACCAGGCTGGTCTCGAACTCACAAAGATCCACCTGCCTCTGCCTCCCGAGTGCTGGGATTAAAGGCGTGCGCCACCACCGCCCGGCTTCTTTGTTTTCATATTAAACTTTTAAATATAAAATGGAAACAATCTTTGAATTAAGAAAATTAAGTATAAGAGGCAGGAGAGATGGCTCAGCAGATAAAATCACCTGTTGCTTTTGCAGAGGGCTCCGGCAAACTCCGTTCGATTCGAAGCACCCACATGAAGATTTGAAATTATAATTCTAGTTCCAGGAAATCTGATGCCTTTCTTTGACCTTCAAGGGCTCTTGCAGACACAGGAGCACAGACATACACCCAGGCATACAGGCATACACATATAATAAAATATGTATTTTTTTACAAGAATTAACGAATCAACAATTTCAAATGTATGGTGTGGTAAAATGTGGTCTTTCAGAACATATCCAAGTTTTAATTTAACAACCAGTCTCACTCATCCATTTAGGAAGATTCTGTCTGGAGTTAGTATTTTTAAAAACTCGAATTTGGCCGGGCGGTGGTGGCGCACACCTTTAATCCCAGCACTCAGGAGGCAGAGGCAGGCGGACCTTTGTGAGTTCGAGACCAGCCTGGTCTACAAGAGCTAGTTCCAGGACAGGCTCCAAAGCTACAGAGAAACCCTGTCTGGAAAAAATAACAACAACAAAAACAACTCGAATTTGACTAGCACATTTTAAATTCAAAGTAGGGCTGTGGATATATCTCAAGAGGTAGAATTCATGTACAAAGTCCTAGGTGTGATGTACACACACACACACACACACACACACACACACACAACTAAGTATCCAGTGGACACTGGCAGAGCAAGGACCCGGGGAATGGGAAGGTGTCTGCCTAGCACACATGAGGTTCTGCAAAGGCTCTGGAATCTGACAACTGCCTAAGTTTCAGTATTAGCTTTACAACTTCCTGTGTGACATTAAGAACTTATTTCATCTCTCCGGATGTCCGTTTCTTCGTATATAAAATGAAGGTACTATTACCAGTCGGTATCTGAAGGCTATTCTGAGGATGACTAAAGCATGCTGTAAGGACTCAAACAACAGACACTCCCGGAGATGTCCATGAACTGCCCGGTGTGACCACCCTTTACTTACACCCCACACACCCTTTTTTTTTTACACTTACACTCTTTTCTGCTTCCCTGTACTAAACAGCTACTGACAGAAGAGATTTGTGGCATACGGTTAACCTTGAAATAGTATTCCTTACGTAAGAATACAGGAAAATGAATGACCGGCTATCTGAAACCTATAGCCTGGAGAGGGGCATGGAAGACACCACCGTTTAGTGCTTCGGAAACCAGACAGTCACCTGAAGAATATAATTCCCAAATCAGAGAAAAGTTCTGAGAGCCATGGAACCCCACATCCAATTTGAAGTCGCTCAACTGCAGAAACCTCTGCATCATGCCGTTCACTCATTCATAAAAGCGTGGCCAATGAGTCATCGAAAGGGCTGAGGTAGAACTACAGAAGACAGTAAGTACTTTTTTCACAAGGATCTAGGCAACAGAGTCAGGAAAGAACCGGAGGCATCGACACAGGCAGTGACAAAGACGAGGGAAAGGCAAGAAAGTTCTCTCCTGCCAGCAGAAGCCATGGGAAGCCCTGACAGCGTTTCTCGAGAGCCAATCTAGTATTTCCATTCAAATTACTCCGCAGCAGCGATCAAAGTGCACGTTTCCGATGAGGGACGGCTATGGCATCAGGACGGCACTGCGGGGCCACGGAAGGGTCACCGCACCCGAGCTTCAGGGGAGCGCCACCGCAGCCTGCCCGCACCCGGAGGGCGCCCCCGTCCGCCCGGCTGCGACGTCGCGCGCACCTCAGCCCCGGCGGCGCAGCTCAGCCCGGGCCCCCAGCGCCGCGGCCGGCGGGAGGGCGTTACCTGTACAAGACATAGGTGGGCGAGTCCAGGCTCAGGAACCCGTCGTCCATAGGAGACGCCGCAGCCTCCCCGGCCTCGGCTGCCATCTCTTCTTCCTGCGGCTGCTGCGCTGGCGGCGGAGGAGGCGGGGGCGGCGGCTGCTCTGACTGTCCGGCCTCGCCGCCCGGCCCAGACTCCCCGACCCCCTCGGTGGCCGCCATCTCGCCTCCGTCCGCAGCAGAGGTGGTGGTGAAGGCCCCGCCCACTCCGCGCCCGCCCCGCCCCCGGCGTGGCCCACTTCCGGTTCCTCGGGGCTTACCATAGAGGCGTGGGGTAGAGGGCCCGGCCGGTCTATCTACTGTACTCACTGCCCCGGTTCCAGGGTCCCTTCCCAACTGCAAGGCTTCACAGAGACCTTTACGTGGCTTTTAAGAATTAGCTGCTTTTTTTTTTCCTTCTTCGAGTAACTTTTCTTTAATTCTTTGCTTTTGTTTCTTTGCAACACACGGGGTGGAACCCAAAGACTTGCACATGCTAGGCATGTGCTCTACCACCGAGCTGCTTCTCCAGAACCCCAGCCACATTAAACCTTTTGCTATGCTAGGAGTTTATATAAAGGAGATTTTTTTTTTTGGTGGTTTTTCGAGACAGGGTTTCTCTGTGGCTTTGGAGCCTGTCCTGGAACTAGCTCTTGTAGACCAAGCTGGTCTCGAACTCACAGAGATCCGCCTGCCTCTGCCTCCAGAGTGCTGGGATTAAAGGTGTGCGCCACCACGGCCCGGCTATAAAGCAGAATTTTATTGTATTTTATTTCCCCACTCAGACTGCGTTCCCTCCCCCTCACTCTCTGAAAGGGAGAGAAGAACGATCATCGATGGCAAGAGGCCGCTGCAGAGAAACAGTAACCTAAAGCCGCTTCGTGCTCAGGAGGGAAAGCCGAATTGTATTAACGCAGGGGGGGGGTGTCTTTAGAAATTTAGTTTGGGTTCTGTGCGAGTAATACTTATGTATGTTAGCATGTGTGGGGAAAGGGAAGCACCTTTGTAAATGCCGTAGAGAATAGGTACATTCAATAACAAATATTTGCTACCAATTAGGTACAAGGTTCACTCGCAGCAGTGCAAAAATACTAGTGACTGGTCACAGTATAACCTAGGGAAGGTTCTTAAATCAGGATGGGTGGAGGCAGAGCAGAAACCAAAGAAAGAGTGACGTCTTCAGAAGCAGCTTGTCCTAGGAATTAAGAGGTCATACATTGGGTTGCTTTATGTAGCAGGAGAGTTTTAACTTGATCTACTGTGGTGGATCAAATGCAGCCATGTGCTCGTAGAGGAATCTTTGAAAACAGTTGATTAGAAGGGGCTATACTGAAGATAGGGGTCCCATTAGGGAACCTAGCCAGGATAGTCACTGTCCTAATGTGGAAGCCAGTGGCAGGAACCTGATCCAGGAGGAATTTCTGGGAAACGTTTAAAAGACAGGGTAAAAACATAAGTGTAAGGACGATAAGAAAGGAGTGCTCTGTCTTCATGCACTCCAGTAGAGGGAATCTGATCCCATTAAAGATGGCTGTGAGTCACCATGTGGTTGCTGGGAATTGAACTCAGGACCTCTGGAAGAGCAGTCAAATGTTCTTAACCTCTAGGCAATCTCTCCAACCCCCATGAAAATATTCTTAAGAAAAACTTTCAGTGCTAACATTTTCTTGGGTAAACTCACTGGTCACATAGACCAGTCATAAATTTCTATACAATAGTCCCTGACCTCAAGGTCATGAGAACAGCCTGACAACTTTTGCCTTCGGTAAACAACAGGTAAACAACGCTTGCTTGCTTGCTTGCTTGCGCCTGGCAGGTGTTCACGGCTGCTATTCTGTATATGTCACACACCTGCTGATTTCGCCTTCAGAAGTTCAAATAGATTGGAGGTTGGGGCTGTTCTCCACTACTCATATAGCCCCACTGGCTGAGAATAAGGACTCCATACCTCTTATCTCTGGATTTGAAGGAAGAGCTTTGGACTGGTTTCTGGGAAGAGGGGTGCAGTTTAACTTCAGAGTCAGCCATTGGGTCTTCTCTGTGATTGAGGTAGTGATGAATGTCAGGAAGTGCTAAATGTTAAATATAAAACAGGTAGGCAGGTTGGGAGGATAAAAATGTTTTGTGTGTTTGTGTCACACCCTACTTTGGGGGGAGGGGGGAAGGCTCTTGCTATGTAGCACCAGTTGGCCTGGTACCACATCCTCCATGTTAGCCTCAAGTCTCACTTCAGAAGACAGTTAATTCTGGAGCCAAGAATTGTTGGGGACTGTGGACCCTCAGACCCTGAATTTTCTATGACCCCTTGCCTGCCAGAGTAAACAACCTGTTTTCTTGTGCTTGCAGCTGCTCTGAGCATGAGACCCTCATGAGTTCCTGATGGCAGGGGAGTGGTTTCTGGTGGGCTTGCAGCTGAAAAGTACTGAGAACTAGGGCATGGCCATTAGTCAAAGAGAGCCCTATATAAGCTGCCCTGGAACACAATAAAAGTGGCATTCTTGGGGCATTCTTGTTTCAAAGATGACCCGTGTCTCTATCTGTGTGTGTTTCAATCTCCAGCCCCTTGCCCGACTCGCTAACCATTGCGTGGTGCAGACTGTACAAAGAATGAGTGCCCATGGCCCTGGGACACAAATTTTGGTTACCCTAAATTCCATGGTCTAATGTGGTAAAAGTTTCAATGAAGCTTTTATAGTGACAGAACAATAATAGTCATAGATCCATGCCCTTCCTAAATACAGTGGTGGATGTGGTCAATAGATGCCTCAGTGGCTAAGAAGACTTGATGCTCTCCCAGCAGATCTGGGTTTGGTCCCAGCACCTATGCCGAGTGGCTGACAACCACCTCTAAAGTCAGCTTCAAGAGATCCAACTCCTTCTAAACTCTGGTTACCTGCCTTCATATATAATTTAGAAATAATGAAAATGAATCTTTTAAAAAATGCATTGGTGGAAACATGAAGTAGGTGGGTTAAGGCAAAGTGGGGAAACCTCTGCTATAGGCCTCAGAGGCTATCTGATGGTATTGTTAGCCTTTGGTTGTGGGGGGGGGTATGTGTCTATTTTACATTTCTAAAGACTTAACCTATGGTCACAGAGATATTAGGTACAAAGTAGAGCCATGGCTACTAAAAGGTATAAAGATGGCCAGGATGACTTGGCCCTGGACTTGCAGGATTCCAAACTCCACACAGTTACTGAAGTTCTCATCAGATGATCAGCCTTCAGGAAAGTTCTGTGGAAGATATCAGTTCTTTCTGGGAACTTCTGTTCATGCTCTCCATCCTTCTGCATCAACTTTGTAGGATTATAGGTTGGGTCACCCTTTTTAGCTTCTTGATGTGCTTTTTGGGTAGAATGGTCAGGAAGGCTTTCTAGGGGGCTGTTTGAACAAGGTGTAAGAGGGGGAAATGTATACTTAGGATATCCTTGACTCACAGAGTGCACAATACAATCCTGTGAATGTAGAGAAAGTAGTGGCAGGTATAATGGCGAGGATTTAAGGTGTGTGTGTGTGTGTGTGTGTGTGCGTGCGTGTGCGCACACACGCATGCATGTGCACAAGCGTGCACACACGTGCCACAACTGAAAAAAAATGTCTCCATTAGATTTGCCTATAGGTAAGTCTATGAGGTATTTTCTTTTAGAAAAAAATTTTTTCGAGACAGAGTTTCTCTGCGAAACAGTCCTGGCTGTCCTGGAACTCAGTCTGTAGACCAGGCTATCCTTGAACTCACGGAGATCTGCCTGCCTCTGCCTCCCAAGTGCTAGGATTAAAGGCGTGCGCCACCACCAACCAGCAGAAAATATTTTTTCAAGTAGTTTTATTTTATATATATATGTGTGTGTGTTGCCTACATGTATGTATTTACATCATGTGTGTGCCTGATATCTACACAGGTCAGAAGAGGACATTGAATTCCCTGGAACTGGAGTCACAGCCACTTGTGAGTCACTAGATGGGTTCGGGGAATTGAATCTGGTTCTTCTATAAGAACAACACATGCTCTAAATTACTGAGCCAACTCTCTAGTTCCTGTGAGGCATTTTCTTGATTAATGATTGACAGGGGAAAGCCTAGCCCACTGTGGGTGGTGCCATCCCCATGCAGGTGTTACTAGGCTGTATGAAAAAGGCACTGGACTGTCTGGAAAGAAAGCCAGTAAGCAGCATTTTCCATGCTTCTGCTTCAGTTCCTGCCTTACATTCCTGCCATGTCTTCCCTTCCTAAGGGGCTGAAATGTAAGTTGCAATAAAACCGCCTTTCTCCATGTTGCTCTTGATCATGGTCTCAATTACAACAATGAAAAAACTGTGATAAAGACATGTCTGATTTCTTCTAATACTTTTATAGTGTGTGTGTGTGTGTGTGTGTGTTGTGCATGCATGCAGGTTCTAGCTCTGTTTCTCTAGTGAACCCTGACTAATGAACATAGGAAGCACTTTATAGGCTGACCTATTTCCCTAACCTAGACTTTATAGTTTTCTTTCTTATACTTAGGTCTATTGTCTATTTGAACTTAATTTTTATATATGGTACAAGAGTCCAACTTTGTTACATATTGGTATTAATTTGCTGCAACATCATTGTTAAAAAAATTCTTTCCTTGCTAAATGAGGTTACTACTTCTGTTAAAAAAGCAACTGATCATGAATGCAAGAAATATCTCTTGATGTTCATTTCTAGTCATTGACAATGCAGAATACAAAACCAGTGACTTTAAAGAACACAGTAGGGCTATCCAGGATGAAACAGAAAAGACTAAAGAGGGATGAACGGGACATGTGTGATCTGATTAGAACTAGTCTTACAAGAGGAGAGAAACAGAAGTACAGGGGAAAAAATCAGAACAATTATGGTTGTGGGGCCGACAGATGTGAGCCTGTTCCACTTTGACTGGAGGTCAAAGAGTTTGAGCTTATTTTTGCTCTTTCAAAGTTTGTTGACTTAGGTTTTTTGTTCAGCCTGGTCCCTGCAATCATTAAGTTCCAAAGAAATCATACAGAGGTCTACATTAACTATAAATTGATTGGCCCATTAGCTCAGGCTTCTTATTAACTCTTATAACTTATATTAGTCCATTATTCTTGTCTATGCTAGCCACCGTGGCTCAGTACCTTATTCAGTGAGGCAGTCACATCTTGCTTCTTCTGTGGCTGGTTCAGGACTGCAGAGGCATGGGTTTTCCTCTTCCCAGAATTTTCTTGTTCTTGTTTGACCTGCCTCTGCTTCCTGTCTGATTGCTGGCCAATCAGTGTTTATTTAAAATATGATTGACAGAATACAGACCGTTGTTCCATACCAAAAGTTACTGACAACCAGTGTGGCTACAAACGAGAGCTTCTGACCTAGGGTGTGGCTAATTAGTATTTTGAGTATAGAGGTAGATCTGCTCCACCTTGTTATTCCTGTTCCTTCAAAGGAGATTGACAGGAGGTTCTAAGAAGTAGCTATGTTCAGCATGAAATCTGTTGCCTCCCCTTTCCCCTTTTGGAGTGAAGTATATAAGCATTTGAAAAATAAATGCGGGCAGATCAGTATTCACTGAATTTCCCTCTTGGTGCTGTTCTGGGTTTCTATCTTTTGTTTCTCTCATACCTCACTTAATAATTCTAATCCTCATGCTTCTACCCTGGAACGTACAAATTTCACCAAGGCTGGACATCTGGACATCACCCCAATGTGTGACTTATGACAATTGGCTACTTTGTTCCAAATTAGAAGAAAACTATACACTTTGAATCTCAATGAACTTAAAGAAATGTAAAAAAAAAATTTGAATGGAAATCAACAGCTACAAACTCTATCAGTGAGAACAGAATGGCACCTATGGCACAGGGCAGACATAAAGACAACAGCAGGTTTGCTCTTGAAGCTGCAATAGAGCAAAGCCTATTAGAAGCCTAATAGAAGCCTTAAAGAGTGCTCCTGAGAATCCTGCCTCTTGGTCTTCAGATCCTCATGTACTCACTGTGACTGGAGTATGGGCTGGATCCTGTGACCAATTAGATACAGCACAAAACATGGGATGTCACATCCGAGACAACAAGCCTGTGTCTCATCATGTTTTCCCTCCTGCCCTGACCAGTAAAATCTCTTACAACCTCATGATGAGAGAGATAACCTCATTTTGAGTTGTACTGTGGAAAGGCTTCACAGCAAGGCCTTGATGAATCCAGTAACAGGAAGGGCCTGAAGCCATGTGAGCAGACCTGGAAATAGATCTCCTGTCCAGCTCTGAAAGACAGCCTTGAGAAACGCCCCACATCAGAGAACTGTGAGCGAAGAAGTGTGTTTGTGTTGTGTGGGGGTGAGTTTGGTGGTAACTCATGATGCAGCAATGGATGGCCAATATTTTTATCTTATACTCCTTTATACACTGAAAACTAGGAGCGTTATAGAAACTCTTATTACTTATGTTAGCCCATTATTCTAGTATATGTTAGTACATGGCTCAGTACCTTTTTCGGAGGGGCAGGTCACATCTTCCTTCTTCGATGTCTGGATTGGGGAGGAATGGGCTTCCTCCTTCCCGGAATTCTCCTGTTCTCCTTTCCCTCCTCTACTTTCTGTCTGGTTGTCCCACCTATACTTCCTGCCTGGCTACTGGCCAGTCAGGGTTTATTTAAAACATAATTGACAGAATACAGAATTGTCCCACACCACTATAAAATAAAAAAGAAAGAGAGTAGTTGGGTATGGTGGCACATGCCTTTAATCCCAATGCCTGGGAGGCAGAGGCAGGTAGATCTCTGTGAATTCAAAGACAGCCTGGTCTACAGAGGGAGTTTCAGGACAGCCAAAGATATACAGAGAACCTGTCTCAAAAAGTAAAAATAAAAGAAATAGAGGTTAAAGTAAAACCACATAAAGATGGAAAATACACAGAGAATCTGGATACTGTATGCTATGATGCTCTCTTTGAATTGTCTGAATGTTGAGGAAGGAATAACAGCTGCTAAGAGATATTTGTTTATAAATGCTGCTGAAATAATCCAAGATAGGTATTTTGAAAATACCTTGGCTTCAAAATTGAAGTCAAAAGGTATGTTACTTTGGAGAAGAGGTTTTGCTTTTGTTTCTACAGGAAATGAGAGGCTGTGGGTTCATTCTGAATTAAGAAAAATCAGGTTTGA
>JAQHUG010000382.1:1305553-1328271 GCA_028555095.1 Dicrostonyx torquatus | reverse complement strand
CACCGGAGACAGATGCTGGGAATTTTACCCGGTAAGCCACTGCCACGTGGCGATACACAGATTAACAGAAATGGGTTAAATTAATAAAGAGTCAGCCAACAAGAAGCTAGAGCTAATGGGCCAAACAGTGATTTAATTAATAGAGTTTCTGTGTGGTTATTTCGGAGCTAAGCTAGCCGGGTGACCGGGACGAATAAGCCTGGCTCTCCTTACAACAGGAGTTTAGAGATGTCTTTATACAGCAAATGAGGTTTCTGCTTAGAAACCTCAAAAATTATAGGTTTATAGCTGGGAAAGGAGAATTAGGTCCTATGCATACCTTGTTGCCATTTTAACATTCTTATTGGGAATCTCTCTCTATGAAATGTTTTCTTTTTGTTAACTTTTATCACAAATGCTGTTTGTGTTGGAATTTTTATTATATGTACAGGTATTTTGCCAGCGTGTATGACTTTTGCATAACATACATGCCCTGGAACTTGAGTTACAGCTGGTTGTGAGCTGCCATGTCGGTACTGGGAAACAAACCCAGGCTCTCTGCAAGAATAGCTAGCTAGTGCTCTTAACTATGGAGCCATCTCTTCAGCCCTCATTTGTAGTGATTTTTTTTTTATGTATTTTAACAAATAAAGCTTATCTGAAGGTCAGAATGCAGAGCTGAGGCACTAAGGCCAGGCAGTGGTGGCACACACCTTTAATCCCAGGATTCTGGGGACAGAGGCAGAGGGTTCTCTGTTAATTCAAGGCCACCCTAGGCTAGACAAGATTGAATCTTTCTAAAAGAGAAACTGAGCTCACACAAAGATGATCCCAGCAGTTGGTATCACATGCCTTTAATCCCAGCACTAGGGAGTGATATGGCTGAGCAGAGGGAGGAGTATAAGGTGGGAGGAGACAGGAGCTCACTGCACTCTGAAGTTGTAATCTGAGGTTTGGTTCAGACAATCGCAGTCCGAGGATGCAGTCTGGAGATACAGTCTGAAGCAGTCAGTCAGAGGACGCAGTCTGAGGACAAGATGGCCCTTTTGGTCTGAGCACTGGTAGAGGTAAAACGTTGGCTGCACTGCTTGTCTGATCTCTCAGCTTTCACCCCCTAATATCTGGCTCTGTTTTTTTTTGTTTTTTTTTATTGAGAACAATTAGTTCTACACGTGCTACACATGTTGGAATTCTTGATTTACAACCATCAAGATTCAAACAAGACTTTAGAATGAGAGGCTCTTTTCCTTTCCTATGTCCCCATATTTTTTTCCTATCTTTCAATTCTGCCTCATTAACATAACTCCAAGAAGAGAAGTCATATTTAATTTTTACTTTTAAGAATTCTGGCCAGGAGCTGGATATATACCTCAGTGGTTAAAACCATGTACTTGCCTTTACAGAGGACCTGATTTTGGTTCCTAAATCCTAGTGAGCAGCTCATAATCTCTTCTAACACCAGCTCTGTGGGAGCCTTCTGGACTCTGCAGATGCCTTCACACACACACACACACACACACACACACACACACACACACACACGGAACAATTAAAAACATCATATAAATTAACTATGAACAAGGATCAAGAGAGGAGAGGACTTGAGAAGGAGAGACACTGAGACAGGCCATTCTTCAGATGAGTGGTTCATTAAGGGTTTATTAACTGCAGACAGTATGATATTGGTTCGCACACACCACAACAGGTTAAATCACAAATTATCACAGTGGGAAAACAAAGGATATTGATTCACTGTAAATGACTGACAGAATTATATAGCTACATAGACATTAATAGGCTTGAAGTTTATTGAAGATGGGCAACTCCCACCCCCACTCCCCAAAGTCAGGTTCCCTCCTGTGCCTTCATATCACATACATTTCAAGGAAGGGGGAAATACCACAATTTCACCCTCCTTAGGACTGGAAATCCCATGTGACACAGACGCCCCTCCTTGATTTAAGATGCCATATGAAAGGGAGAGAGGCTGCTGCCTTGAGGCCCATGAAGGGTGGTCCTGGTAAACAGCCCTGCTTTTACAGACTTTTGACATTTAACCTACTCTGTTACATGACTTTCTTCTCACATGTGTGAGCAGGGGTGTGTAGGACCGAGGGTAACTTCGGCTCTTGCTCAGGAACCATTCATCTTGTTTTCTGAAAAGGTGTCCCATTGCTTTGGAACCCACTGATGAGGCTGGCATGAGTTGTCTCTACCACCTCAGAACTGGCATTATAAGTACGTCACCACACTGGGCTTTCAAAATTCAAAACTTCATGCTTGTCTGGCAAACTTTTTACTGACTGATGTATTGCCCCAGAACTGTTATTTTTGGCTAAATGAATAAAATCTGAGTTCTGTCTCCAGTCCTGTGTTGAGACTCAATGATCTTAACTGCCCAAATACATAGATATATCCCTTCCCTTGAGAGTTAATGTACATGAGAAGCCATTACAGAGTTCAGAAACTACTGCACACGTAAATATGTAGGCTTGCTCAACTGTTTATTTCTTTGCCATCATCTACGCTCTCTAGGGTTTTCTCTGCTGTAGTGTTTTTGGTCACTGCTACCCTACCTCTGTGATAAGCTCTGTGTCCTACACTGTGCTCTATATGTCTCATCTGCATTTTTAAAAAAGGTTTTTTTAATTACTTGCATACATGTGTAGGTTGTGCATGTGAGTGCAGGTGCCAGCAGAGGCCATAGGCGTGGGGTTCCCTAGTTGCTGGAGTTGTAAATGGTTATGTTATTACCTGCCTGACTGATGGGAACCAAACTCAGGTCCTCTCCAAGAGCACTCCATGCTCTTCACCGCTGGACCACTTCTCTAGCTCCCTTATCCGCACTTTTTAAAGTTAATTTTTAATGTATGAATGCTCTGTCTGCATGTACATCTGCATGCCAGGAGAGGACATGAGATTCCATTACAGATGGTTATGAGCCATCATGTGGTAGCTGGGAAATAAACTCTTAAAATTAACCACTAAGGCATCTCACCAGTACTTCCTCTCCATCCTTTTGACACAGCCCAAGTTAAGTTTTACTAGGAAACACATGTTCTCTTGTGTGAGATCTTACTTTTGTTGATAGAATTTTAAGATTCAGAAAGCTGGAGAGCATTTTGCAAGTGTGAGAGAAAAACAACAGGGCAGGCAAGCTACAAATCTAAGCAGCTTCTGGGAGAAAGAGGATGGTTGAGAGGAAGGAGGTCATGCCTCCTGGGCTGGGTGCAAAAGGCAAGCAGGCTCAGTAATCGGACACAGGGCTGGGGCTGAAAGGAGTCTTCTGAGAAAGTGACAGTGCTAAGTGTCAGGGCAAGTGTACTGGGGACCTTGGCCAGTATCTGGAGAAAGACAGAGGAAAAGGAAAACTTCTGAGTTTGGACAGAATCGGTAGCAGGCCTAGAGTGAAGATCTGTAAGAAAATGTTCGAGGGACAGCCTTCTGGGATAAAATTTAAGTATACCATTTCATTAAGGAAACGTTAGTCTTTCCATCGCTGTAAAGATTGCAGCCACATAAGGCTGGGTACTTCCGGGATCTAGGGGTCATGCAGGTGCAGACAAGACCTCAGGCAAAAGTGCCTAATGGTTCCTGGGGATGTTTAAGGGCCCCTGCATGTCTCACATGCGGTGTGGGTTACATCATCCACGTATGACTCAGATAAGCCCTTGCGTACTTGCATGAGCCCCTGCGTTCATGCGTGAGCCCCATCATCTATGTATGACATAGTCACGTCAACCCCGTGCGCATGTGCTAGGAAACTTTTAAAAGCTGGACGCACCATCTTCGTCTCTCTCCCTGTACACTGACTCTCCAGGTCTGTACACACCATCTCTAATAAACTAAGCGGGTTTGTTGCGTGTTCCGTGTTTCCTTCTCACTTGCGCCAGGTAATTTCAATTGCTTTAACATGTTTTCAGGTGTATATTGGGTGGTCTCGTGGCCAAATGATTGATGAGCCCACTTGGATTAACTTTTTGTTTGCTTTTTGAGACAGGGACTTACTATGTAGCCCTGATTGTCCCGGAACTCTCTGCAGACCACGCTGGTCTCAAACTCACAGAGATCTGCCTGTTTCTGCCTCAGAGTGCTAAGATTAGTTATGTGCCACCATGCCTGGCTTGGATTAACCCTTAAGAGTGTGTGTGTGTGTGTGTGTGTGTGTGTGTGTGTGTGTGTTATCACAATTTTAGGGGCAGGGCGAAGGCAGCTCCCATTCTTTTGTGTAGGAGGAGGTAGTTTTCCCTTAAGCCCTGATACTTCTTTTCCTCTTTCATGTAAAATCTCAAGAAAGCTGTTAACTGTAGTGCTTCCCTTTGCTTCAGTGCTGCCTGGAAATGAAGGTGGGTTAAGGCTGATTGTGAGGGAGCGCCCATCCTCAATGGCTTCCAAGACTGTTAATGTCCGTCTGCCCCTAACACCACCAAGTGCACAATCAAGTGTAAAAATGAGACAACTGTTAAGTGTCTGTAACCGAGCAGAAACCAAGATCTGAGCTGGGTTTTGATACAAGTCTTTATTTACAACTGCTTTAACAACTGTACACTTTTTGCAGCCTTGAAAACAATTTTTTTTGTACTTGAATGGGAAAATATAGTTCGACCAAATCTTAACTTTTTCATATACATATATTATATGCATATATAAACACTCATATATAACAAGTTGGCAGTCATAAAATCAAAGTGAACCAAAAGGAAATGTAAGATTAAAAACTCTTCCTTCTAATGGTTTCTCAGAACTCTGTTGCTGTGACTTTAGTTAGAATTTCTAACTGGAGGAGACAGCAGTGCGGAAACGTGCCAGTGTGAGACAAAGCACACAACTGGCAAACTGGGTAAACGGGAGGAAAAACACTTGAACACCGTGATATAATGTTGTTAGAAATGAAGTGAGAAATGCAGAGCTTAAAGTGGACATCATTTTTGGATTATGTTACAAAGAATAAAACTACTACAAACTCAATTGTCTTCCAGAGTGGGAATATAATAATAATACCTTTTAGAATGGCTAGGACACAAGGTGGGAAATAACCACTGTGTCAAACATGAAGCTGGCAACAACATAGGGGGCAGTCAGCAATACTGAAGACTTGAGGACAAGGCCTTAGACAACTCCAGCTTCAATATACGTAGGTGTTTTCCAGCTCATCCGAAAAAGGAAAGAAAAAACCATAGGGAAACAAATATCTTCCTATCTTTATATTTTTGGTATTTTAAATTTCTTAGTCTAAATAAGACAAATTATTAAGCATGTTTGAATTTTGCTACCCACGACATAATAAAATAGTAAAAGATGTGTGTTATAAATGGTAGGCGATGGGGGCTGGAGAGATGGCTCAGTGGTTAAGAGCACTGACTGTTCTTCCAGAGGACCCGGGTTCAATTCCCAGCACCCACATGGCAGCTTACAACTGTCTGAAGATCCATTTGCAGGAGATCTGCACCTTCACACCAATGCATATAAAATAAAGTTAAATAAACCATAAAAATATTTTTAAAAAATGGTAGGCGACTCTCAGTGAACTGCAGCAAATCTGGAAATTATTTTTCAGAGTACAAAGTATTATGAATTATAGACTCTATAAATGCCAAAATTAGGTATGACAGTATTTTAGTGGATTTGGATTAAGTAACTAAAGCTATCTTAAAAAGTAAGTAGTTATGAAAATGAGGTGCCAGACCACTGCTCCGCGTCGGTGTGCAGTCATCTCCTATATACGCACTAAACCGTTACTTAGAGCATGCTGAAAATTATTCCTAACCCATGAGTTTGTAGAACACAACAAAGGCACACACAGCACGTGCTCATCTGTACTTGGATCACAGTAATATTCTCATCACTTGTTTAGAAATGGGTAACAGTTGTGATTCTGTTGCCTGATTATCAAAGTTTTAGAACACGAGGAGAGCACTGTGACCTCCTCTTAGCAGGAAAGGGGTCACTAAGTGTGAGTCTGACTCAGAAGAATTACAACTGATATCGGGGTGGTTTGGAACACTCAGGAAGTGAGGCAGGTGGATCTCCGTGAGTTCCAGGCCAACCAGGGCTAAAAAGGGAGAACCTGTCTCAAATCTCATCTGCAAGGTCTTAGGTTGGACCTCCATTATCGCTAACTCCAGAAAACAAAAATGGTAACAAACCAACACAGACACATATGTTTAAAAGAAGTCCCTTAGTTTGATTCAAAACTTTCAGATAAATCGGCACAATCCTTTACGTTAGATTAAGTACTTTAGTATAGTGCAGGAAAACCACTACATATTTCCAATGATTTCATCGCCTAGTTACATTCTGTGAAAGCAAATGTTTCTTCATAAAGAAAAAATTGGTTGCATTCATCTTCCAAGCAAATTAAGAGCAGGGAACCATGGAGAAAACCAAATTATTTGGTCCTAACTGTATCTTGGAAGTGGAAGACAGTCAAACATGACTTTAAAGCTACAAGGCAGAAACAAAAGGTGACTTTCATGAGATACTGAGATATAAATAGATTTAAATAATATAAGGCTATGATGTTTACTAATTTTGTTTGAGAATAAGTTAAGCATTTATTATCAGTTCCTGCTTGATGATAATATAATCAATTAAAAAAGTATAAAAGGGAGAAATGCCTGAAGATATTAAATGATCTATAAAATGACTTAGTTGTATCAGTTGACAAAGCACTGAAAATTTGCGTTGGGAACAGCATATTAAAAGCTCACAATATGGGGCTTTGATTTTTCCAAGGCCAAAAATGATGACACACACTTTTCTAAGAAACACTTTTCACCGGTTAAACCTTTAGCCATTGCTCCTTAGCTGACTTAGTTGACTTGTAAGCTGACTTCCGTTATTTTCTGCATTTTCTACACCTGTGTTGTCTACTGAAGAGCTCAAAAAGCTGGCAGAATCTCACCGAGTAGCCAGGGATGGTTTGATCCTTGTGGAAAGTCTTCTCATCCCAGCCTTTCCCGTGCCAGAATTACAGGTGTAAGTTACCTTCAAGTTAAAACTGCCACACATGGCAGGTGGTACTGACTTGGTCTATAATCTACTCTTATGTGCATTACAAGAAGCTAGGAGACGTTAGGACACTTAGAAATTCACTCACTAAACACATACATAGAATATATTTAAAATGCTGTGTATTTTTGTACTCATGAACTTTTTGTTTCTTTTTTTGAGACAGACTGGCTTTGAATTTTCTATGTTGCCTCATCTGACATAAAACTTGTGGTCCTGCTTTCTTAGCCTGGTGTTGGGATTATGGGTCTGTGATACTATCCTGGCTTTCTGATTTTTTTCACTCTGGAAAAGAAAAAAAAAAGTACCTATCTCCTTAAAGTTGAATGCAGACTTCTCTATTTCCTTCTTCTAAGTGACTGACTTAAGCAAGCAATTATCATCAGTAGAAACTTCTGAAGCAACATGTGTGCATCTGTCCATCCGTGTGTGTGTGTGTTAGAGAGACACAGACTGACTAACTCTGAACTGAAATCAGGCAGGGTATTGTGTAATTTAGTCACATGTTCTGCTACTGGAGCTAGCTAGGTTCCCTGGCCCCAAATGCACAAACTTTTACACTATTAAAACATGTATATCCTTTAAAACAAGGCAAAACCAAAAGAAAGCATACGCTTTTATAAGCCAATTCTCTGGCAGTAATCAGGGTTAGCAGTCAAAAGTACCAAAGCCTCAGTACTTTTGGTCTCTAACATGATTACTAAATTCATGTTGCAGATGGGAGAGTCCCGGGTGTAAAAAACTCCAGCACAAGAAACCTTTGCAAGACAAATTTAAGAAAAATAAATTTCACAGTACAATTAATATTTCTGTAGCATCCAGCATCTCTAAAGCCTCCCTTTTCTAAAAATTACCTTTCCCCACTTTCTTTTGGATGCCCCTGACTTCTCAGTTTCTGGAGAGAGTGAGGGAGGGAAGATGGGAGGGAGAGAGGGAGAGAGAGTACTTCCTTCTCTTTTTTGGTATTTGCAATGGTGGGAAAAACCAGGAGCAATCTACTGGTTTTTATTTTAAGAGACAACCCCTCAAAGGGTAAGACAATCTCGTTAAATAGGCAAGTGTTTAATTTTATTAATGAGAATGCAGTTTCAAACATGTTTGCATTCAAGAGGTCTTCATTTACTGGCCATGGAGTTCAATGGTAGAACACCTGCCCTGGAGTGCATGAGGCTCTAAGCTTGATTCCCAGCCCAACCTAGGAATAAGCTATTCCCAGATTTTGATTCATGACACTGATATGTCAACAGGAAATGCTCAAATGCAGCAGAAGAGGGAAGGAAGAATTATTTAATATCAGTAAAATGCTGGAAATTTTGTAGTGGGGTATAAACAACCTAGACTCATGAGGAGGGTAGATCACATTAAGATGCCTGTCTCTAGTAGAACAGACAGTGATCACTGTCTACGGGTTCCCAAGAACAAAAGTAGGTTCTCTCCACTGCTTTGACAACACAGCTGCTGAGCTCACCGCTGTCAGTTCAGCATTCTCTTATGTGACAGTCTGAGCAGACATCTGTGTGCTCAATGTCCTCAGCATGTATCAGGGTTGTCTTGTGTGCAGTCTGAGCATACATCATGTTCGTGTGCTCAATGTCCTCAGGATGTATCAGGGTTGTCTTTTATTTGCTCGCTTGTTCTCACAATTTAATTAAGTTCCAAGTAGATACAATGCAGGTTTTAATAGCCTATAGGTAAGATGTCTGAGATAATGGACACCTATAATTTCATCTTCAGACCTAAACACCTGTCTGTGAGCATGTGGTAAAGCCTCAGATACATAAAGGTGTACTTTGAATGGTTTTAAAAGCTCACTTTTGTCTTCATACTGACATTTTGTGGCGGTACAATCATAATTAAAGGGCACATTAAGATAATGATTTGTAAACTATATAATGTATGATACAGATACCTGTTGGGAAGCTGGTGATCATTTTTAGCCATCATAATTTTTTTCTCATCTCATCAAAGTTTAACATCCTGAATTCACGTCTCAGACTTAGTAGTAACTTCTTAATAATTGTAAAAAAAAATGCTTTCCCTGTATATATGGATAAGCATATATACAGATTATGTGCTTAGTTAATACTCATCAGAAGACAATTAGAAATTAGTTTTGGCCTACTCTTTTATCAGATAAATGTGTAATAATGACAGTATTTGTTGCCTATAACATTTAATAAGATACTGTCTGAGTATGTCTCTTGGCCTAAATATTTAATTAGGCTCCTTTGTATGCCAATATCCACTCTACTCTTTACAATGGGTTTATTTGTCTTAATCGCCATGTTACTTTTTCAATTTCTATTTTCACTTACACACTACATTCAGACTTAACCTTGCAGTACATTACTAAAATTATAACAGAAAAATACTGAAAAGAGACATGTAAAGCAAATATTGCTGTCTAATTTTAAATATGTGTGTGTGTATATACATATACACACACGGAGGGAGAAACATACACATATACATATTTAAATTTATATACACATAATAAGTCATATGCATTTATGGACCCCCCCCAGTTTTCAAACTTCATATACAAGCCATAATTAGGTTCAGGGCTCTCATTTCTCAAATCAATGTCCCTGTTCTATTACTTTAGTGTAACTGAAAGAATCCACCTATATTCATATTTTAAAACATTAAATAGAGAACTTAGGGTATTTTTACACTCAAAATGGTAACATAAATCAGACTGATGAAAAAATTGTCTTTTTCCTTTTTTTTTTTTTTGAAGACAGGGTTTCTTTGTGCAATTCTCGCTGCCGTGAAACTCACTCTGGAGACCAGGCTGACCCAGAACTCACAGAGTTATCTGCCTCTGCCTTCCAAATGAGGGGATTAAAGGTGTGCGCCATCATACCTGGCTTGAAAAGCTGTTTTAAAATAACCAGTATACATTTTCCACGGCATAACTAATGACTTAAAAGGAAAAATGTCATTACGTTTGGGTTCTTTTATCTTATAAACAGGACACTAAACATAGGACTGATAATTCTAAGTGACAGAAAGGGCAAGAAGCTAGTTGTGTTATCAGTAAGTTAGTTATGAACAAATTATTTCATGTTTTCTATGTTACTGAGAGCTGTACAATATTAAAAAACTTAGACCATTATTGTGTCAAAGTTGGACAAATATTCAATGAAAAGCATACATCAATCACTTAAATATTCATTACAAAAGTAAAAAATTATGTGAGATGTGTTGAGAGTAGCCTTCCTCCTACCAAAAAAGAAAATGGGGAAAAGAATCATAAAATATTCAAATAAGTTTAAAAGAATAAGCTCTGAAACCTCCTTCTAAATAAACATAATAAAATTGGGTTGACCAAAGAAAAGAAAGAAAGAAAAAGAGAGAAAGAGAGAAATAAAGAGAAAAGGCGCCAGGCAGATCTCTGTGAGTTCAAGGATAGCCTGGTCTATAATAGTGAGTTCCAGGGTTCCAGGACAGACAGTGCTATGGAGAAAGACACTCTCAAAAAACAAACACGCCGGGCGGTGGTGGCGCACGCCTTTAATCCCAGCACTCTGGAGGCAGAGGCAGGCGGATCTCTGTGAGTTCGAGACCAGCCTGGTCTACAAGAGCTAATTCTAGGACAGACTCCAAAGCTACAGAGAAACCTGTCTCGAAAAAAACAAAAACAAAAAACCAAAAAAAAAAAGAAGCAAAAAAACTCAAATAAACAAAAAAGGGGCTGGATCACTTAATTCTGACAGCATTGTAGTTAACAAAGTTAATTTTTTAAAAAGATTTAGTTATTATGTATACAATGTTCTGTCTGTATGTATGCTTGCTGGCCAGAAGAGGGCACCAGATCTCATTACAGATGGCTGTGAGCCACCATGTGGCTGCTGGGAATTGAACTCAGGACCTCTGGAAGAGCAGTCAGTGCTCTTAACCTCTGAGCCATCTCTCCAGCCCACAAAGTTAATTTTATTGGATAGAAAACCCTTTAAGTTATGAAAAGGAAAACAAAACATGATAAAATAATTTTTATAGATTCAGACATCCCACTTTATTTATGCATTCATCCGTACTAGGGACTGAATGTACAGTCTTGCGTATGCTAGGTAACAGGCCTGGCTTCCCATTCTACTTTGTTTAGCACATGCTTGTTTTGTTTTTTGAAACAAGGTCGCACTGTATAGCCTAGGATAGCTTCCAACTAATATTTTTTTTCAGCCTCAGGTTCCCATGTTCTGGGATATCACATGTTTCATTGTTTAATACAAAGCTGAATCAGGTAGATTGCTATCTAAAGGTAAAAAACAAAACAAAAAAACCAACAACTCTTCACAATATGAGTCCAGATACTTGGGGCTGGAGAGGAAAGCTGGCTACTCTTGCAGAGAACCCAAGTTCCACACAGGGCAGCTCACAGCCACCTCCTACTTCATCCCGGGGGGACCTGATGCTTTCTTCTGGCCTCAACGGGCTCTTGCACACATCCTTCCCAAGTCACCATCCCCCAATTAAAAAATTAAAACTAAAAAAAAAAAGGTCCAATCATTCTTCCATGGTTTAATGAACAGAAAACCGAAGACATGTGGTACTCATGTGATTCCACCTTAGCAAAAAAGATAGTACATATGTCCCTCTCACTGTGGGGCTGAATTATGTTCTTAACTCGAGCCAATAGAAATTAGCTACATCTCTTTGAGATATGGACTGTGGATGTTCAGACACAACATTTCCCAACTGGGCATAATTGCAACATTTGTGTACTAAGAGATCTGAAGATTAAATTTGGAGAATTTAAAATTTATGTTTTTGATTAATGATAACTCATAATGAATTATTTCAAAGCTTAAAATATGGTTATTGTTAGTACAATAGATCAATACTTATATGGGAGCAAGAGATTTTACAAAAGAACTGTATACATTTTTTTCTTTTTGAAGGTAGAATCTCATGTGACCCAAACTGGCCTCAGCCTCTCTACAGGTGTACAACCATCTCCTAAGATGCTAGGGACTGAACCCAGTACTTCATGTATCCTAAGCGAATACTACACCAACTAAGCACATCCTAACCCTCAGAAGCCTTTCCCTTTTACTAACAAGACTAAGAGAACTGCTATTGAAAAGATGAATAAGACTGCTCATTGACTGCATCCTTCTTTCCACTAAGACCTAACTTATTTTAGAATTAATTCCTATCTGGATCAGAAACAATTAATGAAATTAGACCAGTAGTTCTGACGGATAACATTCAGCTTGACTTGTCATGCAATGGGTGGCACATACCTTAAATCTTAGCACTCAGGAGACAGAGGTATGTGGATCTCTGAGCTCGAGGCCAGCCTGGTCTACAGAGTGAGTTCTAGGACAGCCCAGGCTACATAGAGAAACCCTGTCTCGAAAAACAAAATAAAAGAACTATTTACCTTGATTTTGTAACTGGGATCAAATTACATTAACCAAACAACTTCAAAAAATTGGACAATATCATCAATATAATTTAATCATCACATTAAGCTAATTTTACCAAGATGACAGAAATAGTTCAATCCAGATTAAGTTTGAATATGAATCATTTATTTAAGGAATTATTTTTGTTGTTATGTAATCAGACAAAAAAAACTATGACCCAATTTAAATTTTCTTTTTATAGATTTGTTTTATGTGTATAAGTGTTCGCCTGCATGCATGCATACATGTACACATGCATGTGCCTGGTGACTGTGGAGGTCAGAAGAGGGTATAAGATTCCTGTGTTCTTGGGAAGAACCATAAATGCCCTTAATGCTGAGCCAACTCTCCAGTCCCAGTTTTTAAAATTAAAATATGTGCAACTATTTTAGTTATTTTCATTTCCGATGCAAGAAACTGAATTACATTTACTGGACTGTTTCCCTGTTCTAATCTTAAACGTATAATGTGGGACATAAATGGTCATTTTTTTAGTAGTTTTCATTGGCCTTTTTTTTTTAAACTCTGGATAGATGGCACAGAAAATAAGCTTGTTACAAAAACTCGGATGCCGTCGACAGCTTCTCTCAACCTGATACAAGGACACTGACCCACTGTCCTCATTCTCTTGTATTTCCAGGACAAGCCAGGAGGCTTCAGGGAAGTGCCATAAAAGAAGCCTGTGGAGACACAGCCCAGCATCACTGACCTCTTAACTGCTAGGGAGTCTACACATCATCATCAGAGTACCCGCAACATTCCTGATCACTGACGGAGAAACTGTAATCCCCTAAGTCCTGACCTAAACCACACAATGAAAAAGCTGCCACTGCTTTATTTAGGTTTATTCTTGGCTTTATGATGCCTAAAGTATATGTTTGGATGCTGTTTCTTATGAAAGTATACTTTATTTTATTCTGAAATATCACACGATATTTCTTCCATTTACTGAGTGAAATCCACCAAACATTTAAAGATAAGACAACACAAAGTGGAGGTTATAAACACTGAAATTAGCACACAGCAGATGCTGACGAGAATCAGAAGCTGAATTTCCTTCTGAAAGCTTGAGGCATTTCCAAAACATCTAGAGAAAATATCTGGGTAGCTGGGTGTGCACATAGAGAGGGGAGGTAAACAGAAAACCAAAATGTTGAGATGTTTTTACCTCACAGGTAAACCTAGCTGAAAAGCGGCTTCCAGAGTCTCCTGCTTTCACATCCTCTTTGTTCTACAAGCACAGCTTCTCAAAAAGAAGTATTTTATTAAGAGGAGGGATCACAGGCTAATTTGTTTCTTTAAAAGTGCTTTAATTTTAGATATTCTGTGAACTAAAGATGAAGTAAGAGTATTTTAAACTAGTTTTAATCTTTTAAAACGTATTTATGGGTGTGTATCTAAAACTGTGTGAGTCTGGAGGTCAGAGGACAGTCCTTGGGAGTAGCTTGTTCCCTCATCACCTGGACCCCAGGAATCCCATGAGCTGAGATCGTCAGGCTTGGCGTCAAGTACTCTTTTAGCTGAGCCATTTTGCTGGCCCCAATTTTAATCTTTTATTTTCAAACCTGACATACCAAGTTTGGCATTTCAGCCTCTTGGAATGCACAGGCAGGAGGATGGCTTTCAGTCAAAAGATTTGAGGCAAGTCTGGATAATACAGCTAGACTGTCTTGAAATAAACAAACCAGAACCAGGTCTGTTTGCCCTGCACCCACAGTGCACTGTCCTCACACAGCCCTCGCCATCATTTCCCAGTCTTGCTGCTTTATGGTCTGCCTGGGCAGGTGCCTCATACTGTGCTCAGACATTCGCAGTGAATATCTTTTAAAGAAACGCTGCACAATGTGTAGTGTCATTTCTCTATGTTCTAATACCTTTCCTCAAGAATGGTTCTCAGGGGGAAAAAAACATTCTAAGAGCTGAGTATGGAGGTTCACATCTATAATACAGAGGATCATGTGTTCACGGCAGCCTGGGTTACACAAAGACTCTGTATGACAAAAACAAAACAAAACATGCAGGACAAATTTCTAGGTCAATTTTCTTATAAAAGAGGAGAGAGTTAAAATGAAGCACTTGCATATAGTTTCTGAAAAGTCTTAATCACATTAAACTGGAACTAATTTGTCTTTTATACAGAACTAAGTAACACCAGCACTTCGAATAGCAAGTACATAAAATAACAGCTTCTACTTAGATGACTTACCTAAAAACAAACAAAATAACCCTCTGACCAAATTCGAGATTTCTTTTTTCTTTTGAAAAATGTGATTTGGAACAAGAAAAAGGCTGGAAGAAACCTTAAATATTACCTGGGATCAAATACATAAATCAATATGGAGAAAGACAAAAGGTATTATAATTTTCAAATAAATGATAGTTTAAAATTATATGATATCTTATATAGACAAAGTGCTTCACAGTGACTGCTTAGCAGGCATTAATCTATGTAAGTAAATGTGGCATATAATGTAAGCAATTTCAACAACCAAATACCCAGTTACCAACTCTTGGCTCCTAGGTAGAGTTAGGAAACACTGTAAAGAGATCTAGCATACACAAAAGGCATGTGCTGATCTTAATGAATGCTATTAAGATGGTCGTTATCAAGATTAATTGAGAAAAGGGAAGGCTTACAGAATATATAAAACATATAAGGCATAAGTCAAAGAACTGCCCCAAAGATAAGGCCACCTATATGAAAAATAAATCTTTTACATGTGGAGAGCAATTAAAAGTGTGTGGCTAGAATCTGACTCTTAACTACTAAGATATTTCAAAGGAAGAAAGAAAAACCTGCCAATTTTTTTTTTATCCTTTGTAATGTCTACCCAAACATCTTCATCAATTCCACTTCTGCCAGCAAACATGACAGCAGGAAATAGTGACATTTCACATAGTTATGTTCTGAAAATGAACTCCAAATCTTAGAATAAGTTTAATTTCTAGTAAAACAACATGAAAACTTCTTTCTTCCCTCCAAGTGACCCTGCCAGGTGCCATACGATCTGACTACGGCCTCTGCCAATGTATCTGCCTTTACACAAGTGCACTCGACACCACTCTGTATGGTACAGTAAATATTGAAGTTATCTGAAGTGCATTTGAAAAACAATTGAAAACACAGATTAATACACCATAAAAAGATTAATTCCCTTTAAACAAAGACATTCTTATAAAGTATGGTAACACAGTAGGCACAATAAAGAATAAAAATTGTGTATCAATTATTGGCAGAAAATCTGATTCTTTACAAAGTCCACACAAATGGGGAAGAAGACATTTTCATACAAAGAAAAGTATTACACTATTATACAACGTTTTTAATTGTACATTTACAAATTTTTGGCACATTAAAAGAAACTGAAAAGACCATAAAGGACAAACTAAAAGATGCAAGAGAGATCTTCACGTGAAAAACACTAAATACCAACACAGGAGAGAACAAATGAAGCCGGATGGATTTCCTGAAATGTTGTTATATGTAACAGAAGTATGCCTTTTAAAAATCCCTAATGGCGAGATCTCTCTACCTTGCTGTGGCTGGCTGGACATGGCCTGGATAGGATCTTCTTGTGTTGGTTGCTTGCCTTTGCCTTGCTAGAAATGACTGCCCTGAACCTGTGCTAGCTAGTCTATCTTCAGCCGCCTTTTTATGTAGAGTCATTCCCTGTAACATTAAAACAGAAACAAAAGTAGTCAGTGAAAACATGGGATACCCTTAAAAAATAAATATCATGCAGAATTTACTATATCGAATAGCAAAGTACAATTAATTAGGAATATTTATTCTACCCATTCGTGACTTAAAATTTTATGAAATCATTTTCATTCCAATAATTAAGTACAAATCTTCCTTTGGAAAAATTAAAGTTTAATTTTCTGAATTTACAACAATCAAAACGAGAGAGTGGAGGACAAATTTTGGAAGATGCCACCTATATTTTCCTTTCAAATCAAACAGTGATTTTCCAAGAAAAGTGCAAAAGATTGGTAGCAGCCGATTCACACAAATTGTGGAAATCATAGAACTAATCAGGAAGAAAAACACAGATGCATTTGGTTTTTATGATGGAAAGTCGTACTAGGTACTATACATACCACAATGCTGTTTTTCTTCACTTCAGGGATGACTTGTATTCTCAAAGAAACTAAGAAAAGTTTCTGACAACCCAGAACAGAAGACACAACCAAGAAGGGGGCTCTCCCCTTGAAAGCAGAAAAACCCACTTACTACCTTTGAAGAGGGGCAAAAGTCACCAGGCTACCCCTAGACAGGAGGAAAAAGGAAGGAAGCCTGCGGGGTACTTCCAGAATGTGGAGAAACAGTGAGTGACAGTAACAGCACCACCTTGCTAAAATCAGACAACTACCCAGGAGACTGGGCATGGGCCAGTCTTAGTGTTCTTTTAATAAGACAATGACCTGAGCTGGCAGGAGGAACTGAGGCTGCTGGTTAATCACACCAGTAACACGGAACAGGTAAACTGATGCGGAGAAGTGGAAGATGACAAAGAGAAATATAGCACAGAAGACAGGAGACTGGAAAGTCAAGCTTCTTATTACAAATAAGCTTCTAGGAAAACACTGGCCATAGCTTTGCTTTCTGAATATAACTTCATCCATTCATATGCACCTAAGAACACAACCCATTTTCCTCAATGGGAAATCTTAGAACACATTTCTTTTCTGTGTGTTTGTTTTAGACAAGGTTTCTCTGTGTAACAGTCCTGGCTGTCCTGGAACTCTCTTTGTAGACCATACTGGCCTTGAACTCATAGAGATCTGCCTGCCTCTGCCTTTGTTGTATTTTAAGGCAGAGTCTTATGATGTAGCCCTGGTAGCCTAGGACTAGGTCAGCCCAGCAGAACTTGAACTGGGATTACTGTCTTAAGTCACTATGTTTAGGGTATGTCCCTAGCGGGTGTAGACTCAACGTCTACAGATGGGATGCCTGTATCACATTGTATGTGGAGGTCAGAGGACAACTCCATCGAGCTGGCACTCTCCGCTTTACATAGGTTCTAGTTACTGAATCCAGGGTGCAGGTCTGAGCAGCAAGCACAATCACCTGCTAAGTCATCCTGCCAACCTCAGAATATACTTTTTAGCTCGGCTTTAACTTAACAAATATATTTGAATAAAACTAGCAAATATCTACTGAAATGTTTTACTACATTTATTTAAAATTCTCATTTTTCAGGCAGTTGACTGTGCTCTATATTCTAGAGCTCTACCACTGTGCTACACTTTTTACACCCTTTTACGATGTCAGTGGCCAATACAAAGCTATTTGTTGAGAAACTTATACCTTGTCCCAGCAGTCACTGTTTTGACTCCTATTTAAGTTGTCTGAGATGCAGAACGTTCTGAGTATAAGCATGATGCTCCTATTGATTACCTTTGTGAGTAACCTGCATGTGTCTATTTGAAGTTACCCCTTCATTCTGAAAAGTTAAAAATTAGCGCTATCCTTTAGTTCCATGTCACAGAATAAATAAATATGGTTCATAATCAGCAATATGTGAAACTGCTAACAGGGACTAAGGTACAGGTCTGAGAGACTGGGAACACAGCTTCCAGGAAGATAGAACAGTGGGGTTAGGGTTAATGACCACAGAAAATTCCTTAATAAAATTTATTTTTTTCTATTTTTAAATTTAATTTTCAAGAAAATTTTATTTGTTAATAACATTCTCGAGCTGAGCAGTGGTGGCACACACCTCTAATCCCAGCACTCAGGAGACAGAGGCAGACAAACTCTATGAGTTTGAGGCCAGCCTGGCTTAGAAGAGCTAGTTTCAGGACAGGCTCCAAAGCTACAGAGAAACTCTGTCTTGAAAAACCAAAACCAAACAAACAAACCAACAACAACAAAAAAAAACCCTCCAAAATAATATTCTCATTCAAAATTATTTCGCTTTTAAAAAAAAATTACAACAATATCTTAAACACACTGGTGTACTGTAGACACGTCATGAAGCAAATTTTTAGTAAAGCTCAAATCACATTTTAAGGTTGGAGAGCTAACCTTTAAGAGAGAGTACCAACAGTAGCAATACTAAAACAAAAACAATATTTAAGCCAACAGGAGAATGATAGGACAAAAGGGAAAAACTGAAAGGACAGCCCAACTTCCTGTTTCAAAACACTAGCATTGTTTTGAAAGACTTGGCAAGGGTCTCTGAAAAAGGGTCTCTGTGAGTAATGCAAGCCTAGAGACTTATGTCCAACCCTTGGAATCCACAGCTGCCATAGGTGTTCCATAGCACCAGCTCCCATCATGCACAATAAATAATTTAAAAATCCTAACACTTCAAAGTGGTAGAAATGGTTTCATTGGAAAGAACACAAAGAAAAGGAAGACAAAGGTCCTAGAAGGCGCCTTATCCTGTAAAATTCACAACTGGGCATGAGCCAATGAGCAGTTATCTCCTTCCCTTACATACATTTAGTTTCTTTGCACATGTACTAGAACATTACATTTCAAAACCTTCAGTGGTCAAAGTCTGAAACTGAGTATTTCCTTATCCCATGAGACAGTTACGCTACCTGTAAAGAAAATCTCACCTTGCAAAGGTACTGAAACAACCAACGAAGCCACAGTTACTGCATCTGTTTAGGCATGGCCATGTCTGCTTTCCCCACAACAAACGGCTCCAAGGAATAAAACTAAACTGGTCTTTTCTATCCTCTGGGAATGATGGTTTCATAACGCCTTAGCCTTGTGTATGGTGCTTTTCAGTTTAAAGGTCAACATAGAGGCTTTGTTAGTACATGTTAGGAGAGAAATTACTATCAGATTCTCTTGGTAGAATTACTTCTACAGTAAAGGCAATATAATGACTGTATTACATTCTGGATATTCTGGAATATTCTTCTCTTACCATATTGTACCAGGCACTAACAATGTATTTCTCCTCCATGTCTCTTTGACTCTTTGTCTTCTCATATTCTTTCTGAAGCACAACCACATGTAAAGACACAAATGAATTCAACATAAGGAAGATACTTACAATCAACTGCCTAACCCAAGATTACAATATATAATATAGCAAGGGTCTCTGAAAAAGCTAAAAAGCTCAGTATTTTATTGCACAGTGTACTAACTGACCTCTAAGGAGTGGAACAGTCGATCCCGTTCCTGCAGTTGGTTTTTAAGAGCTTGTATTTCTGGTGCTGCTCCTTGATTCTGCTTAGGGTCTAATGTACGAATAACCTGCAAATATAAAAGAAAAACTCAAGTACACGTATAAGTTCACATATATAACCTAAACAACAACAAACCCCCCAAAACTCAAACTTCAACCCCTCAAACTTACAGAATGTAGCATTTAAGAATGCAGCCTTAAAAATGAAAATCAGGCTAAGGATACAACCCAGTGATACAGTACATACCTAACACGCATGGGTCCCTAGCTAGGTTCAGCCCCCAGTACTGCGGGTAGGGGTCAGGGAATCGAATGGCTGAACTGCACATAGAGCTATAGCTATCGCTATCTTAGCATGCATGAAGTTCTGTGTTTGATTCCTAGCAACCCCTACCCCAATCAAATAAACCAGAAAAGGAAAATAACACTCAAAGGCTATTAAGGACACTTACAAAAGGTAAGTGTATGAAATAAAATTGCCTAACTTTTCAATGATATAGATGGAAGAATCAATTCTGAATTACCGAGCACTGCTAGAGAGATGCTATTCACAGCTCTTTTCTGTTTTATTTTGGCTAGTCCTGGACATGTAAACAGAAAGGACACAAGGGTGAATCCTAAGCAGGCTCGTCTCTTCTGTCAGTAGTATGGTGGAGGCATGAACATTGGATATAAGTCTATCTGATTTATTAGAGGATTTCTGGGGAAGAAGTAGTTTTGTTCTCCACCAACAGATTTACTACAAAAATGTTCAAACACATAGACCTCCAAATAGGTCAAACCCGTTTATTATTTTTAACCTGGATTGAACAGTTGCTACTCTGTCATATCTGATCTCCTCCGACATTCTTGGGTGTTAGAAATAATTCACAGGGGGGCTGGAGAGATGGCTCAGAGGTTAAGAGCATTGCCTGCTCTTCCAAAGGTCCTGAGTTCAATTCCCAGAAACCACATGGTGGCTCACAACCATCTCTAATGGGGTCTGGTGCCCTCTTCTGGCCTGCAGGCATACACACAGACAGGATATTGTATACAATATAAATAAATAAATATTTTTTAAAAAAAAAGAAATAATTCACAGTCTCAGTGAATACAACTCTTAAGTACTTCAATGTGCCTATCCCTAGGCCCTTTTTTTTTTAAAACTTCATAATCACAATGCTATCACCACCTATAAGAAAATAATAATTCTGTAAAATGGCCAGAATTTAGTCTAGGTCTACATCTCCCATCTTTACAAGTAGGAGGGGTTGGGGACTTAGCCTTGTGCACGCTAGGAAAGCACTCCATCTATGAGGCATATATCCCTAGATCTTACTATACCTTTTATTCTGAGACAAGGGTCTCAGTAAATTGTTCAGGATGGTTTTGAACTTTCAACCCACCTGCTTTGGTCTTAAGTAGTAGCTAAAATTACTGGGCCAAAGTGTCTCTTAAAACTGATTCTCTGTCCTCAATTCAGGACTCAAAGACTTATGCATTCCACCTGACAAGCAGGATTCCTTTTAATGCAGGACAGCTTCCTACATTCTTTATTCTACTCCCTATTTTTTTTTTTTTAAAAAATACTGAGTTAAAAACTCAGAGACCAATTGGCCCAAAGCTAGTGCCCACATGGACTAGGTGAAAGAGAAATAGAAGAGCTTTCCCAGGGGATATCCAAGCACGAGTGTGTATAAATGATTGATCAGTGTGTGCAAAGACTAGCAACTAGGCTTCCTCCTTCCAGATACTTACAGCCTGAGACTGCACAACTATAGAGATCTCCTTCCAAGACTAGCTAACTCTCCTCCTAGTCTGTAATAAAAATGATGAGGTTCTGGGTTGTAGCAGTTAGAAATTCCCACCTGATCTCAACTTTGCTGTGTGTGAGTCTGTGATTCTCTTGTCAACCCTAGACAGGGTTCCAGGACCTCAGCACAGGATGAGATGTGGCAGTCAGGGGTCACTGTTGGTGGCCTTTGATCATGCTCCACCTTAGTTTTTGAGTGTGTCTTACTGAATCTGGAGTTTACCATGTTGGCTAGACTGACTGGCTAGTAAGTCTGAGATGGTCCTGTGCCTCACCTCTCAGAGCTGAGGTTATAGATGTGTGCACCCATGCCCAGATTTATGTGACTCCTGGGATTTAAAGTGAAATCTCCATTTATATGAGTTTGAGGGTTTCTCCAGCATGTATGCATGTATATTACCTACATGCTTGGTGCCCACTGGAGCTAGAACTGCTATCAGAGCCCCTGGAACTGGAGTAACTGACCGTTGTAATCTGCTTTGTGGGTGCTGGGAACTGAACCTGAGGCTGCTGCACGAGTAGCAAATGCTCTCAATTGCTGAGTCATCTCTCTAACCTTAACTCTTAAAGTCAACCTATAACTTAGTGGGGTCTTTTTTATCATGGCATTTTCACACATTTATGTCATTCATCAGCCTTTGCTTTTGGCTGAGGGAGATGCTAAATGCTTTTTGCCAGGCCTGATGAGTGCCACCCCTGGAACCCAAACAACAGAAAGAGAAAACCGACTCTTGTACCTTGTCCTTATTTGTTCCTGTCTGCTCACAGAGATACCTCATTCAGCTCTGTTCTTCTTTCATGTGTTGTTAACTCTAAGTGCTGGCTACAGTTGTGGCTGTCACCTATTTCTTACATAGGTACATTGTCCTCTTGCTATTCAATTTGTGGAGTCACCTATTTTCATCATTACTTACCTCAGATCTTTTTCTGCTTAGAAGATTTCTTTGATTATTCTTTGTGTAAGAGCATGATTTTAATCGGATACTAGACTTCCAGGCTAAAGAAAACCCTCTCTGGAAAGTACAGTGAGACAGTTATAAGTTTATACTCACACTTTTGGCTTTCTCCAAGTACTTTTTATAGCGCTCTTCCATTTGCTTCATTTCTTCTTCTTTCTTCCGTAAAGCTTCTTGCAATTCTTCAATTCTTAAGGCTGCAAAAAGATGTTCATAAAAAAATTAGATGTTAATAACATTATATTTAATTATTTATTAACAAAATGGCAGCCTACAGAATGGGAAAAAATCTTTATCAACCCCACATCAGACAGAGGTCTGATCTCCAAAATATATGAAGAACTCAAGAAATTGGTCATCAAAAGAACAAATAATCCAATAAAAAAGTAGAGTACAGACCTAAAGAGAGAACTCT